>QKWP01002424.1:5584-40494 GCA_003550325.1 Gigaspora rosea
ATTCTACTTCCTACATATACTAATTTTTTTTTTTTTTTTTTGAACCCTTTAGAAGTTGCAGTCAATCGTGGTTTATACAGAGCTATCGAACTCGTGATCTTGCGCTCATGCCCTGGAAATGCTAACCATCGACCTGTATGTTATTGTTATTATTTATTTTATTTTATTTTATTTTTTTGGAAGCTTCTTTGCACCTCATTTTGTTTTACTCAGTAATTTCCAGACCTGGTGCAGAATGCTTCCTTATATTTCCTTCTTATCCCTAACTAACCATAAATAGTAATTTCATAATCTCATCTTTGGGGCTTTGTTGCATGTGAAGATCCTCATGATAATAACCTCAGTATGATTATCGTCATGCATCAGGTTATAATAGGGAGGCTTGTTGATCAACAATAAAAAAGAAATTTATGGCATCAAAAATATTTAAGGGCGATATGCCCGAATTATTGGAAAATATTCTTAATCATTTAAATAATGAAATTGATTCCTTATTCTCGTGTGCACTTGTAAGCCGACATTTGTGCAGAATTTCATTTCCTATCCTTTGGCAAGATCCGTTTTCATTTGATCAAAGTCCATTATTCATTTCTCAATACTTTTCATCCCTTGGTGAAAATGTAAAACTCGGTTTGAAAGAATATGGATTAATATAGAATTTCCAAATACGCTATTTAACTATGCAAGATTTCTTAAGTTTCTCGATTTAAACAGTTTTGAACAAGAAGTTGAAAATTGGATTAAGTTACAGCTTGTAACGTATAATACCAATTCAGTAACTTTCGTATTTGATTTATTATTTAAATTACTTGTTGAGAGTGGGGCAACTTTACATGAATTAGGTTTACATTACTCTAATTATGAAATTAATCCAGAGATATTCTATTTATTAGAACAAAATGAACAATTTTTCTCACGACTTCAAGGTTTATCATTCGGTCCGATGGCAACTTTTATTTCTAGATATATTGCATTATTAAAAATCTTGGCAAAAAATGCTACAAATATTAGTTCTTTGAAAATTGAAGAAATTTATTATAATGACGAACCACAATTGCGTCATGCTATTATAACACTTATTAAATCACAAGAGCAACTTAAACAGTTTGGCTTATTCAGTAAAGAAGCAAAAATCATGGAAACTCACGGCATCATTTCAGCTTTGAAAAGTCAAAAACTATCATTACAAGAAGTTACATTAGAGAATTGTATTTTCGATGAAGAATTTGAAACGCTAATCAATTGTGAAAATTTAGAAATTCTTCGTATCAGATATTGCAATGATGTGAAAATATTAGCAGCAAACCTCAATACTTTGGAAATTATTGTTTGTTCGATTGATACTTCGCCTATGGTGCAAATTCTACAAAAGTCTGGCTCACTATTGCAACGACTAAAGTTTGAATCAACAGATAATGAAGTTTGGAAAGAATTATCAATACTAGAAACACTTAAATCTTTCTGCCCAAATATTACATATCTTGAACTTCGAAGAGTTGAATTATCCACACATCTCCTAGAACTTATTGGCAATTTACAAAATCTTCAATTTCTCACGTTATTGCATGTTAATAACATACCAGAGGAAGATCCAGAAATACGAGTTATGCACTTTGCAAAAATATTACCGTCAACATTGCAATATCTTGACATAAGGTATTCTTGTTTATACACATATATTGAAACTTTGCTCAATAATTGTTATGCGCCTTTAAAAAATCTACTTATTCATCGCCTTGATGATGAGAAAAAAGCTAAAGCATTAATCAATTTCTGCATACGAAAAAGAACTTTGAATTATGTGGGTGTAGAACAAACGTTTAGATTGGATAATAATTTTGAAAGAGAAGTAAAAGAATATGTTACACTTGTAAACTATGGATGCATTCGTGTTGATTGCTGATTTCTATATATTCCTTTGATAATTAGTTTTAGATAGGGTTTATTAATTGGGGCTCGCAAAATATTACACAAATAAAATCAGTTATCAATAAATTTAATAAAAATACTTCAGTGTTATTTTTAAAAAAAATTTATATAAATGAAAAACGTTTATCCTAAGCCAAACTTTTGTACTAGGGTTTCAGAGTTAACTTATTTTGAAAATAAGTAGGAGTTCAAAAGTCCTATTTCTATTTTGAAATTTCGAAATCAAAAAATGAAATAGGTGTTATCTATAGATAAAATAAGTTGATTGAATTACGAAAGAAAGTTTACAATCGTAGAAGAATTCATTATTATAAATAGGCTTGCAAATAAAAATAAACAGGATTTATAGATCTTGATTTTGAAATAAATACGTCACTGATTTATAGGCATCATTTAAATTACTCAAAAATTGTTAATAGGTTTAATACAAAAAATCTTATATAATGTGATATATAAATTATATTTATATGTATTATTGGATATAATTTTTATTGTCCTAAATTAAACCTAATTTAGACGATAATTAAATGAACTCATAATAAATTATTTTTAAAGTTCAATAAAGAATTTCTAATATTTAATCAAAGTATTTAGACAAATTGAATATTATTCAAATGCCCAAATCTAAGTTGTCAAAATATTCAATATTATTCTTTAAACTGTAAGCAAATCTAGATAAATTTGACTGAAAAATTACTTTAAATGAGTCTTTGCAATAGAAGGGTTGAAACTTAGAAGTATATAATTTTGAGATAATTATATTTATTTTGCCAAACTGATCTGAGTTTATAAAAAATTTTATAATTTAATAATTATTTACAAGTTTTCTAAAAAGATTTTTTAAATATCTTAAGATTTATTATACAATCCAATTTTTATCTATAATTGAAAAGATATACAGTAGCCTAATTTAAAATTTATTCAAATCTCAAAAAATTCAATTTTGATATTTGAAAACGTTTTGGCATTAAATATTAAACTGGAGTTCAATGATATAACTCAGTCCGATTTAAGAAACAGTTCATTGGTCTGGGTCGACTTGGCAATTAAAATTAGTTTCGAATAAGCTGTTAAAAGCTCTAAAGATAATTGATAACAAATCTATATTTGGTTATTCAATTCCTGAAGAACAATAATAAAAAAAGAGTACATTTTTATAAATTACATCATACACTTTAATTGAGACAAAAACCTGTTAAAGCGATAAAAAAATACTAGTTTGACTATCTGATGAAATATCGTGAAGTTTAGATGCTAAATTCACGTTTCAATGCACTTAATGAATTGACCAACCAGTTATGAGATTTTTTGGACACATCACTAAAATGCTATATAAACCATATACTTCGTAATATTATCACTACGTTAGGTCAGTGCTGACATAATCTTTCACGAAGCATGGCTATGTCGTTATCGTTATTTGGATAATTTTAATTTAAGCTATGTGGCTTGGAGTCACTGAGTCGACACTTTATGTGAGATAGAGTTGCCCAAAGGTTTTCGACGTTTCGTCTTTTTTGGGCTTAGGCTTCGTTTTTCGCCATTTTAAAAATAGTTTCGCCTAACAAATATATTTACAGTTGATAAACCCAAACTCGCTACAAGAAAAGACCAAATTTAAACATTGGACCTAGAACATCTATTACTTAAGATCTTGTACCTATTCAAATTAAATGGCTGGCAGTAAAGGTTTATTAATCTAACGTATCAAAGTAGTTTTAGACGAAAATATCTTTAGTTACCTTTACTTTTACAGTATAATTTCGCACGGTTCAAATAGATGGTGTTATATTTTGACTTCTATGTGAATATTGATGTTGATTCAATGTTAGAAATGGTTTTGTGGTGTTTTTATCAATGAAACGTCAAACTCGCAAAAAGTACTTTAAAGTGTATAAATAAGTTACCTGGGCAATTGATTTGCATCAGCCAATCAGACGAATGTCCTTCTTGAAATTCATGCGGAGTGATGGTAGATCACGTGATCGAAAAGCGAAGCAGCCACACGAGCAGCACCGCCACGTCCGGCAGGATGAAGGTCGTACAATACTAACCCAAATAAAGGAAAATGATAGAAATGAGAAAATCATATGCAGACGCATAGAGACACATGTCAGTAACGCACAAGGAGCAGGGTGGGTACCAGGGCCGCAAGAAAATGGTAAGTAGGTATTTAAGCCAAAGGGAAAGGTAAGGGGCCCGGTGGTCTTGAACCCAATGATCAGAGCTCCGCCCCACCCACCCACCCACCCATATGGGAAATCACGTGATTCTACCATCTCTCTATCTGCACTTGTTTTCGGTGTCACAACCGTCACTACACTCACAGCCGGCTTGCGTAAGCGAGCGGGAAACCACCGGCTATTTCAATCCTACGGCGACTCCCAGCGCAATATTTATTGCATTCTCTCGGGATGTCTTTGCCGTTACGACCAATCTCGGTCAATCACATGCTTCATAGCCACGTGCTAATTCGCATTTAATACTTCAATAAACAAGCTCCTCCGGCATAAATTAACATGCCGGCATAACCCAACAGTAAATGTGTAATGCAATGCTTTTCGATAATTCTATTGATCAGATATTGGGTAAACAATGAGGTCATAAATACGTAAATAGTTAGTCGTAATGATCTGCAAAAATTATAAAAGCCATTGTTACCATAACTTGTAATTCATGGCATCAAAAATATTTATGGGTGATATGCCCGAATTAATGGGAAATATTCTTAATAATTTAAACAATGAATTTTGTTTTTTATACTCGTGTGTACTTGTGAACCGACATTGGTGCCAAATGTCAATTCCTATTCTTTGGCAAAACCCGTTTTCATTTGATAAAACTCCATTATTCATTTCTCAATACTTTTCATCTCTTGACGAAAATGAAAAATTTGGTTTGAATGAATATGGGTTAGATGCAAATGTTCCAAATACACTATTTAATTATGCAAGTTTTTTAAAAGTTCTCGATTTATCCAGTATAGAAATTAAAGTTGAGGAATGGATCGATTTCCAGAATGTTGATGATGGTTCGACTCGATTTTACAGATCATTGAATTATCGCATAATGAATTTATTATTTAAATTATTTGTTGAGAGTGGTGCCATTTTGCACAAATTAGATTTCCATTTATCTGATCACGAATTTAAGCCAGAGATTTTCTACTCATTAGGACGAAATGAACAATTTTTCTCACAACTCCAAAATCTATCCTTGGGCCAAATATCAGGCCACAATAGCGAGAGTGCTACTGCACTATTAGGAATTCTTGCAAAAAACACTACAACAATTAGTGTTTTGAAACTTGAAAGAGTTTATTCAGATACTAAACCACAATTACTTCATATGCTTGCATACATTATTAAATCACAAGAACATCTTAGGAAGTTTAGCTTAATCTGTGGAAGAAAATTACTTACAGAGTTTCATGGCATCATTTCGGCATTAGAGAGTCAAAACGAATCATTACAAGAAGTTACAATAGAGAGTTGTAATTTTAATGAAGAATTTGAAGTGCTGATGAATTGTAAAAATTTAGAAATTCTTCGTATAAGATATTGTGATGATGTGAGAATATTAGAGACAAACCTCAATACTTTAGAAATTACAGATTCTTTGATTGATGCATCTAGTATAGTACAAATCTTGGAAAAGTCTGGCACATTATTACAACGACTAAAACTTGAATCAAGGGGTGGAGGAATTTATGAAGAACCTTTACTACTAAAAACACTTCACTCTTTCTGCCCAAACATTACATATCTCAACATTTTATATATAGAGTTTTCCACACAACTTCTCGAGCTTATCAGTAATTTACAAAAACTTCAATTTCTCACGTCATTATGGTGCATTAATGGTATACCAGAAGAAGAATTAATAAGGCGGCTTATTCAGTTTGCAGAACTATTGCCATTAACATTGCAATACCTTGACTTAAGGAATATTTGGTTAAATGAATATATAGATATTTTGCTCAATCATTGCAATGCGCCTTTAAAAAAACTGTTAATTTATCGTCTTGATAATGAGAGAACAGTTAAAGCATTAATCGAATTCTGCATACGAAAAAGAACTTTGAATTGTGTGGGTGTAAACTTATATTTTGATGAAAGTGTTACAAAAGAAGTGGAAGGATATGTTACTTTGGCACCATCTAAACGCGTTATTGTTAATTGCTAATTTCGAAAATTCTTTTTATTTAGATAATTGAAATCATTTATAATTTTTAACTCTGTAATATTCTAATACTCATTATAAATAAAATTAGAGAAAAAAATATATGCCTTTGAAAATTAACGGAACGACTTTGGAAAAACATTTTATAAATAATATAAGCGGATCCGAGCCTAATGATAGTACTGTATCGAAAAACGTAATAATTAATAAAATATGCTGAGAATTTAAGCTATTATATTTTAAATTATAAAACTTTGGGGTGTTTTTTGATAGTTAGGTTATTACTAAAAGAGCATAGGTGGATTTTAGTGTAAATAGAGACCACAAATTTCAAGCCGATCTCAGTATAAGCCGCCACAATAAATTTTACTCTATTATTCGTATAGCTATTTAAGAAAATCGATTAAATGTATATTAATGCCATTATTTTGAGATAATATATGTATGTAAATGAGTTAAGTTTGTTTTTCTATGATGTAGTTTTGTCAATTGTGTTAAATGTTTTCAAGCTTCTATCTCAATGCGATTGTCATGTGATCGTAATAATGTACAACTATAATTACATAAAATTTTTGATGAAATTCAAATAACGTATTTACTCATGAGCGTTATTTATAATAATGACCTGAATTAAACTTAATTTGGGTAAAAATTGAAACTTCACCCTTGCGGCATGCAATTTATAGTAATTGAAATCTTCTCACGATTTGAGTTATCGTAATGATGCACACTTATCATAATCAATCAGAATAAACATAGCAATCGATGCCTGAACGATCCTTATTTACCAAACGTCATTATCAAAAACTATTACCCTCATCGTCGGTTAAGCAAAAATTAAACCAAAAATCCATAGTTTTAGGTCTTCGTTGATGTTGGGTTAATGCATCAAATAAAAGGCTAGTGAAAGAATAATAAAATTATTGTGAAAACTGACAATATAATTATGTCGTAGATCCAACGAAGTTAACGTGATGTTCTTGCAAAGTGCATCTGCTAATGCTTTCCACCTTCTGATCCAAGATTATGATGATGATTTATATTTTCTGAGTGGTGTTCTTACAAAGTGCATTAGCTAATGCTTTTCTTCCTTCAGGTCCAAGGTTATTACTCCAAAGATTCAAAGAAGTCCATTGGCTAATGCTTTTCCACCTTCTGATCCAAGTTTTTTTCACTTAAGTTCCAAAGAAGTCACATCTGCTAATTTTTTTCTCCTTCTTTCTCAGGATTATTGTAGTTAAGACTCAATGAAGTAAGCGTGATGTTCTTGCAAAGTACTTCTGCAAATATTTTTCCTCCTTATGCCTCAAAATTATCATAAAGATTTAAAGAAATCAGCATGATTCTTGCAAATTGCTTTTGCTAATGCTTTTCCTCCTTCTAATCCAATTCTATTCGCTTGAAGTTCTAAATCTTTGTGTGGAGTTTTTGCAAGTGCATTTGCTAATGCTTTTTATCCTTCTAATCCAAAATAATTACATTTAAGGTTTAAAGAAGTCAATGTCAATATAACAATATATAGAGGTAATAGTAGTGTTCTCACGAAGATTTTAAATATTGTTTGATTGCAAATAAGCTTATTAAGACAAATATTTAAGATCCTTACTAGTTCATAAAAACATTGAAATCAAAGAATAATTTACAGCATTTTCAAGCCTATTGTCACGAATAAATTTTAATACTATAGAATTAACTTTATTTTTTATTTTTTTTTGTTTATTTTTGTACCTGTTGTTATTATTATTTTACGATACATTAGTATTTTAATAAACTATACTAAAATGGAAAATTAAATGTGGCTTGGTGGCTTAGGAATAGAAAATTGCAAATACGCGACTGTATTCACGAATACGCAACTACTCCAAGCCTGAAAAAGTTCCGCCACTTAAGCCTATGTAAACTCAGTCGCAAATTTATGGTAATAATAGCGAATTCGATACAAATATCACATATGCGTTCTAAATTCCACGAATACGCGACAGATTTTAAAAATGTATTTAAGACCTTCCAAAATTCAATAAAGAAAATTAAGTTCGACTTCCATTTTAAAACATTGACTACATAATAAATAAATACTTATCTTTTGAATTCGACTTTATCCTTAATAATTCTTGTGAGACTCAATTCGACGGACTGAATTGACTTGTAACTTTACAATGCATTATTATAACTCGAATTTGTATAACGAGTTTTGTAAATCCTTTTGTCACGTGATTTAACTTCCTTTCAAACTTCATTTATGATAAAGTTTCCTGCAATGATATAGTTATCATATAGATACCGCTTTCTTTAGTATTATTCATACTAGTTGCTTCTTTTAATACCTTGTGCTCAGTGAAAAAGATTTGAAATTTTTTTTTGTTCTTTGGGAACATAAAATATTAAATTTATGTTCCCAAAAAATTTTTAATGTTCCTATAACTAAATTTCTCTCACTCTCTCTTTCTCTCTCTCTCTCTCTCTTTCTCTCTCTCTCTCTTTCTCTCTCTCTCTCTCTCTTTCTCTTTCTTTCTCTCTCTCTCTCTCTCTTTCTCTCTCTCTCTCTTTCTTTCTCTCTCTCTCTCTCTCTCTCTCATGCAAAAAAACTATCTCTATAGGGAACACAAATTATGACTTTTATGTTCCCACTTTGTTCCTAATAGGGAACATAAATTCTAAATTTAGTGTTCCTAAATTTTTTTAAATGTTCCTGGGAACACTGGGAACATCAAATCTTTAACACTGCTTGTGCTATATTCAAATAATTTATCCAAGATCCTGGAAATTTTGGATCTTCTTAACGCATCAGCTTCAATATCACCCACCTCAACCCGTGATACACATTTTGATCCCACCTTCCACCTATCATATTATATCAGTATTATTATTAATAATAATTTATTGACATCCTTCCCATATTAGCATCACCAGCATCTGTGTTTATACTTTATTGTGGTGAATTAGGGTAGAGCATCCATTCGCTTTCCACTTATTATTTAGCCCTTACAACCCCTGTGCCATGACTTATATTTCAATATATTTATACCTCTACCATAATTGGTTGGAGCTTTAAATTGGCACTATTGTCTATATTGTTTTACTACTCTCCCAATTCAACTGTTACATTTGGTGCCGATTGTGTGGAATAGAAACCAACTGCTCGACCTCTATAAATAAAAAATATTGTATTAGTTTTCTTATAAACTAGAAATTTTAATTAATTGCAAACTTATCTTTAGTAAACATGGCCCAACGTGAACAAATTCCGCAACCGGCTGGTGCCCCGCAGCCACCAAATCCAGCTCAATGACCTAATCTGGCAAACCTACCGCAGCAGCCTAATGCACCACAACAACCCAACCCGCCTTAGCAACCACTACAGGCCCAAGTTCAACAACCTCTACAACCATCTAATTTACTTCCAGTACAAATAGCCTAATCCACTGGATAACCTTGCTGCTCAGATTGGTCAATTAATTTAGCAAATGAGGTGGCACCTGCACCTCAAATTAACTACAATGCTCCTAATAGGGAACTTAGTCTGGTTTCTTACCCTGACTTTTTGGAAGGTGACCAAGACCCCCTTACTTGGCTTGACGAAGTCGAGAAAGCCTTTGCCACTAATTTAATCAATGATATTGACATATCCCTGTTGTTGTGCTATATTTGAAAAGCTCGACCGCCACTTGGTGGGCTACCAATCAATGACAACCTAACCCTATTAATGCCTGGAACAACCCTGCGCATCAGGACCAGAGTTTTTGTCCTAATTTCATTACTCAATTCCGAACCCCCAATTTAGAGAAAAAGTGTTTGCGCAGCTAGCTACTCGTAAACAACAACTTAACGAGAATGTGGACGCATATTATATGCCTATTCAGGAGCTTTTATATCATGTGGAATTCAGGAATCAACAGTATCCAGAAACTGCTTGTGCACAGATTTATCTTAATGGACTAAGACCAGAAATAGTTCTTGCTGTCGCTCCGTCTACTCCTAATACGTTACAAGCTGCCTATGAACGCGCTAAGGCATATAAATGCACTTGTAGGCAGAATCTTCCTTATCTTACCACCTCTGTGAATGCTTTATATTCCTCTCAATTAGCATCTTCTGGGCTTTATTCTCCTGTGACAACTTCTGATTCAGTCCTAGAAAAATTGACAAGCAATTAATAAAATGTTGACTCAAATACAGGATCAAAGACCGCCTGCTTCTGGAAGCTCTTCCAAAGTGGTCTGTTAAAATGTGGACAGGCTGGATACATAAGTAGGAATTGTCATGCTCTAGCTCTAGCTAATTTCATGCCACCAAATTCCCTGCAGAATTATATTCCAGGTAGTTAAGCATATAACCCCGTACAATCTTCGGTTTTGGCCACTCATCCATATTCAAATATAATTCCTCCAAGTCTAACCTCCTCAGTGCCCTAGTAATATAAATAATACTAATGCCAATATACCCTTATCGGAGGGTATGGGGCCCAAGCGCAGGAGGACTTGCAAACTCTTTTTACTATAATGGATAATCTTAACTCCTCTGGCAATTAATACATTAATTAGAGTAGTTCCGAGCCTTCAGCAATTCGACTCACAATTAGCCTATGTATCTTAGTATTCCGTTAAAGATGTGCCACTTTTTGTGATAGGGTCTCATGATGATAGTCTGCCTCGTAATACTATACGTCGAACTAAGCGACGCCGGGAAAATGATGGGAACCTGAAGTCAGGAGAAGAGGAGACGTTAGAACAATTGTTACAAAAAGAAAATAAATTAAATAAAGAAAAAGAAGCAAAGGTGGTGGAAAGCCCATCTAAAATAGTTTTAACTAAATCTAAGCAAGCTTCTGTAAAAGTCCTTGAAGATGAGATGCTGCAAATTTCTTCTTTATTTCCTTTGTATTCGATTATAACCGATTTAAGGGATAAAATGGCCAATATCACTTATGGGCAGCTTCACCAAATTGTTTCTTCTTTGCGTGTCGAGTTGAATTGAAGCCTACAACAGAAAAAGGCTCTCTTAAAGAGAAAGTTGAAAACTAATATTAGTATTATTATATATAGTAAATCTGCTGCCCTTTATTGTAATGCAGTTGTCTTGGGGGAAACTATACCTTTAATTGTAGATAGCGTGTCCTCAGATAGAGTTGTCTTTTCTTATCTACTACATAATTTAGGTATCAAAGTTGAATAACCTTCTACTATAAACATGGTAAATGTACATAGAGAAAGTAAGCAACACTTAGGTGAAATTTTCGATTTCCCTTTCATGGTAGAAGGAGTCGAAATCCTAGTAAATGTAGTAGTTGCAGATGCAAACTCCTATCCCTTAGATTGTAACACAGGCAAATTTGCCTGCGTATTTTAAAATTTTTAATAAAATTTTAAATATTGATTTTAGCTATATCTTTTCTAAGTAAAAAATATTCTTTAAGTTTTGTTTTAGTAACTTTGTTATAAATTTTTTTTAAAATCATTAGAAAACTTTAATATAATAAATGTTTAAAGTTCTTGTATTGGCATTTTTACTATTAAAATTTTTCTTTAGATTTTTTCAAATTTTATATGTTCCCGTCTATAAAAAAATCTTTACTTCTAATACAAGTCTTAATTTTTACAAGTAAATCATTAAAGTTGCAATAATGAAAGTTGTCATCCTTTATATAAACTACAATATTGTCTTAAGAACTATAGTTCTAAAACTAAAACTAAATAAGATTGCAGAAAAATTGTAATAAAATTTTTTAAAAAAATTTTTTTTTAAAATTATCTATTTTCAGCTTATATGTAACTATAATTTATTTTCTTATAATATAAAAACTAATTTTGCAAAAAAGTAATTCTTATTTTCAAATATAATTGTACAAAGTTTTATTTAATTATTTTAGTATTTTAAAAAAGTAAATCAGAGCTAAAAAAGTGCAAAAACGCAGGCAAATTTGCCTGTGTTCTACTACAATCTAAGGGATAGCGCTATAGTAGGCAACGATTGGTTATCTAAAGTCCAGGCCAAAATCAACTGGACAACCTCAGAAATGACCCTCATGTGGAATGGAAAAGAAATTGTGACCCCAGTTAAATTTAGAATTATTACCCATGACCCCTAGAAAAAGACTGTCTAACGAAAGTTCGAAATCTAGAAGAAGAAGACTCTGAAAAAAGAAATGAGGATAGTGATAATGAGTATGAAAGTGAGAAATTGGAGGATCGGATTTATAATTATTCCGGAGTGGAAAATGAAACCTATTTAACTGTACTGGAGAATCTTCAAAATCTTTAGATGATTTGGAGGTGGTTCTTGAAGCCTCTTCAATGATTTCTCTTCTTTTGCGTTTTTTACGCCCGCTTCTTCTTTCCTACTTGTTAATAAAAATATGATTAATAGCAATGGTGGTAGTAGCTATGATTCTCATGCTATTCAAACTTTACCTTGTTATTATGAACAAGAAGAAATTTTGCCAGCCGTACCAAATTTTAATAACCTTCCCCAAATAGTGTATCATGTTCTACAATTATTTTCTACATCTGTACAGGAATTTCCCTCTTTACCTGACTTGATTTCTTATTACAATTCTTCTATCTGTCCAAATAAATTAATTTTCCCCTTTATAAATCAGACTTTTGTTTCTCTATTCTACGAGTCTGACGATTCTGGTAATTTTGTGATGGGTGGTACTCAACATACGTGATAAAATTAAAGAATATCAGTTTAATGAAAATGACTCGGATGCTGATAGTATAATTGATGAAGCTCGAAGACAACTAAAAGAAGAAAAATTTAAACTAACTACTCCAGAGTACGACTTAGCAGGAAATACTTATTTTCGGAAAGAGGAAGAAAAGCCAGACTCTCAGTGACATATTCTTGCTGAGTTTACCGAAGAAAGTAACTACGAACCTATAGTTGACATTTTTGATTATTATTTTGGGAAACAAGTACTTCTGAAAGATATTTACAAAATAGGAGACCTAGAGGAAGAACAGTATACTCGCTCCATAGTTTTTTGGAAGAAAATTCGACGATATTTGCATAGAAAGGAAAAAAGTTAGAACGGACTGCTTTTATTAAGACTATATTAACACTGGGAATGCTCTGCCAATAAAACATAACCTGTATCATCATTCGCCTGCTGAAAAAGAAATTATTAAAACAGAACTTACCAAAATATTAAGGAAAGGTTTCATCCAACCTTGTCATAGTCCTTGGACGTCTTCAGTTGTGCTCGTCCCAAAGAAAGATGGAGAGACACAATTTTGTATTGATTACTATAAGCTCAATCCGGTAACTTAGAAAGACAATTATCTGATTTTACGAATCCAAGACCTTTTAGATGCTTTAAATAGATCGTCATGGTATAGTTCTCTCGACCTAGCCAGTGGGTACTGGCAGGTCGAAGTAGAGGAATCGGACAAATTAAAAACGCTTTTACCACTCTATACGGCATATTTATGTTCCACATCATGCCCTTTGGGTTAACCAATACTCTGGCAACGTTTCAGTGATTAATGGACTTGCTTTTGCAAAATCTAGTAGGAGAGTGTATTGTTGTATATTTAGATGATATTAGTGTGTACTCTAAATCCTTTGACGAACATTTATATCACCTAAATATGGTTTTTATCTGACTTAGACAGGCTGGTTTTACCTTAAAACCTTCGAAGTGTTATTTTGGTCGAAGAGAATTAAAATTTTTAGGTCACATCGTTAGTAAACAGGGAATTGCGACCAACCTAGCAAAAATAGAAACCGTTAAAAACTTTCTAATTCTGCCCAACTTAAGACAATTAAGAGGATTTTTGGGGTTAGCCTCATATTAATGAAAATTTATTAAAAACTTTACTCACCTAGTTGCACCTCTTAACTATCTATTAAAGAAAGGAGTTAATTATAAATGGGCTATGGAGCAACAAGAAGCTTTTAGGACTTTAAAAGAAAAGTTGATTACTATGCCCGTTTTGGTGTACCCTATTTTTCTAAGACCTTCATTCTCTTTACTGATGCTTCAGATGTGGCCTTGGAAGCTATTCTGTCCCAAAAGAATAAAAAGGGCAAGAGCAAGTTGTATATTATACCAGTCGAAGTCTTTCTAAAGCTGAAAGAAATTATACCGTGACCAAAAAAGAATGTCTTGCCATAGTGTGGGCCGTAGAATATTTCCAGCCATATCTTTACAGAACCCGTTTTATTCTTTATATGGATCACTCCGCCCTAAAATATTTATTTGATATCAAATTACCCAAGACCAACTTGCTTGTTGGGTAATGACCCTTATGGAGTATTCTTTTACAACCATCCATAGGCCCAGAATGCACCACACTAATGTAGATAGTCTGTCCTGTATCCATCTTGATCCCATATCCAAATAAAACCTCGTCGATAAAACTTCCCTATAAAACTTATCCAAATAGTTAGTAAAAACTATAGAAAGAAAAATAAATTAATTAAAACAATAATAGCAAATTTGAACTTTCCTTTTACAAAAAATCTAATAAACCAGTCCAGGTTCTAGTGTCCTGGCATTTCTACCCAACTTTTCTTTAAAATCTTTTTCTTTAAGTAAAATATTCTCAGTTCTAAATAACAACATGCCCTTTTATATTCCTTTTATCCTATTTTAAAAAAAAAATTAAAAATAAAATTTTTTTTACAAGATTTAAGTTAGTAAATATGGATCTTGATATATACGCTCTTTATTTAGAATATCTTATAGATGCTACGGTCCATCCCATTTCACAGCCGTAGATATTCAAAAATTAAAGCATCAACTTCGACATTATTGTCTAATCGATAGGTTATTATACAAAAATAATCACCGCAATTCGTCGCAACTATTCGGGTTTTAAAAAAAGAGAAACTGTCGCCATCCTTTTTAGCATGCACAATGATCACGTTTCTGGGCATTTCGGGGTTTATGCCACTTATCAGCAAGTTGCACAAAGGTATTATTGGCCCCAAATAGGCAATGACATCAAAAATTATATATGAACCTGCGATGCATGCCAAAAGAAAAAGGAACCCGCTATCCGTGACCCCTCTATCCATTAAGATTAGAAGCCCATTTGACCTTATAGGCATTGACATAGTTGGACCTCTTTCCGTTACTTCAACAAAAAAAAGGTATATTGTCATCGCTACTAAATACCTTACAAAGTGGCCCGAAGCTCATGCATTAGAAACTGCAGATACTGAAAGCGTCGCTACTTTCATCTTCGAGAATCTTATTTGTCGTCACGGAAGTCCAAAAGAAATGCTCTCAGATCAAGGCACTCATTTTTGCAATAAACTTATCACCGCCCTTTGTGAACGACTATACATTACTCACCATGCTTCAACTGCCTATCATCCGCAAACTAACGGATTAGTAGAGCAATTTAATCAAACACTCTGTAGTATTTTAACAAAATGTGTCAATTAATTTAGAGAAGAATGGAATACATACATACCTTCAGCCCTTTTCGCCTATTGTACTACCCCGCATTGAACCACTGGCTACGAACCTTTCTTTTTATTATACAGCTGACCCGCTGTTCTTCCGCTAGAAACTACTATATCTACATATCAAAATTGTCCTGTACCAAAAAAGAGTTACAAAATCAAATTCTACGGTATGTAGAAAATTTATTAGGAAGACTGACAGAAGCAAAACAAATAGCTACTAGCAAAATAAAGAAGGCACAAATAAAGCAAATAGAACAATACGAAAAAAGGAACAAGCTTTAATCATATGAAATTTGTGATCAAGTCCTTTTATATAAAACTAATTTGGTAATGTCATATAGTGCCAAATTGGAATTATGTAATGCAGGTCCTTATTACGTACATGATGTACTACTCTATGGGTTATATAAGTTAAGAACAATAGAATGTTACGTGCTCAAAACTAAAATCTAAGGTAACCGGTTATCACACTACTATCCAAGACACGAACCTTGTAGGACCTCCTTAGACTATAGTCGCTTCCAACAATAAAAGAGCCACAAATCGCCTTCACTTTTATCCTTTCTTTTTTTTATTACCAATTTTCATATACTTTAAATAATATGACGGTCATTCCTGCCCACATTGAAAAGACTTTAGCTAAACTTAGAAACCAAATAGAAAGGGCCAGAATTAAAGGCACCTATCTTGTTTCCTCCCAAAAAGTAGTTTACGTAGACGGAGAACAATCACAAGTTCTACCAGTAGAAAATTTAAAATGTGAGACGGACTCTCAAAGACTTCGTTGAAAAATGATACCTTTCTTAAAGACTTACGAGAATCCAAGCTTATCGATCAACAACCCGAATTTCCAATTGGTCTTACTTGGGAAGATAAAGTTAATTATATCTTTGACCAAATTAACTTAGAACGAACAGGACAAGTTGCGCAATTGTTCTATTATTTCTCTTTAGGAGCGTTAATGGAAGAAAAGACATGGAACCAGGAAGCTAAACAGATAGTAAAAAGAAAAATTAGAAATCATAAATTCTGGGATTTATTATAGCTACGCAAAGAACTTACTATCTATACTGAGCTCGTGGTCCATCGTATCTATTTTTGCTAAAGCCATTACTCCGTATGTTCTTCAACGGCTTGTTAAGGAAGATTTCACTATCCTACAGTCTAAAGTGCAGTCCCTTGCCTATCGAGAAATTGAAAAAAATTTAGAGTTGACTGATCTCATAGGGGCTCGATAATCAGGAGGGGCTAATGTTACAAATAAATTTTAATACTATAGAATTAACTTTATTTTTTATTTTTTTTTGTTTATTTTTGTACCTGTTGTTATTATTAATTTTACGATACATTAGTATTTTAATCAACTATACTAAAATGGAAAATTAAATGTAGCTTGGTGGCTTAAAAATAGAAAATTGCAAATATGCAACTACTTCAAGCCCGAAAAAGTTCCGCCACTTAAGCCTACGTAAACTCTGTTGTGAATTCATAGTAAAAATCGTGAATTCGTTACAAACATCACGTATGCATTCTAAATTCTACGAATATGTGACAGATTTTAAAAATGTATTTAAGACCTTCCAAAATTCAATAAAGAAAATTAAGTTCGACTTCCATTTTAAAACATTGACTATATAATAAATAAATACTTATCTTTTGAATTCGACTTTAACCTTAATAATTCTTGCGAGACTCAATTCGATAGACTGAATTGACTTGTAACTTCGTAACACATTATTATATCTCGAATTCATATAACAAGTTTTGTAAATCCTTTTGTCACATGATTTAACTTCCTTTCGAACTTCATATATGATAAAGTTTTCTGCATTAATATAGTTATCATAGAGATACTGCTTTCTTTAGTATTATCTGTGCTAGTCGCTTCTTTTAATACCTCATGCTATATTCAAATAATTTATCCAAAATCCTGGAATTTTGGATCTCCTTAACGCATCAGCTTCAATATCACCTCACCTCAACCTGTGATACACATTTTGATCCCACCTTCCATCCCTATCATATTATATCAGTATTATTATTGATATCAATTTATTGATATCCCCCCATATTAGCATCACCAGCATTTGTGTTTATACTTTATTGTGGTGATTTAGGGTAGAGCATCCATTTGCTTTCCACGTATTATTTAGCCCTTACAACCCCCGTGACTTATATTTCAATATATTTATACCTCTACAGTAATTGGTTGGAGTTTAAATTGGCACTATTGTCTATATTGTTTTACTGCTCTTCCAATTCAACCATTACACTATACCCGATACTATATACTATAATTTATCATCACAAGCCAACTTGTAACAACATGATACAAATAACTGCTAACATGGGTGATATAACTTGTTTATTCAAATATGGTCTTGGATGATACAGCAAGGTAATTTTAAATTTTGTTAACAGATTTCGTTTTTGTGCATTTAATGTTTTTAATGTTATAAGGAGTATTTATTATTGCTCGATCAGTTGACTTTATACAAAAAAAACAGAATAACTTTATTTACAAAATCTGAAAAACATATGGGATAAGGGATATACATATTACATTTTCCATCACAGTTACATGCATTCATCACATAGCAAATGACAAGGACACCTACAGTGTTCTGTCTGCCTCACAGGTACAGAAACGATCTGAAACCATTTTCGCATTAATGTGCCTTCATATAGAGGGAATCAACGAATCTTCTCATAGCTGAAAAGAGAATCAGTAACTATGCTTCTGCAAAAATGAGCAGGGTTCATTCTTATAGCCCTTGCACTGCCACTTGCAGTCGTGGTGCCACTACAACAATTGGTTCTTGCACTGCTACTTGTAGCTATGGAGCCAAATACAACAACTGTTCCTTGCACTGCATATGCAGCCGTGAATCCAACTACATTTGGCCTTGTACTGCCACTTGCAGCTGTGGAACTAGGTACAAAAAAGGTCCTTGTACTGCATCTTGTAGCCGTGGAGCCAAATTACCTCTGTTCCTTGCACTGCCACTTGTAGCCATAGAGCCAGAACACTACAAGTCCTTGTACTGCTAATGCAGCCGTAGAGCTGACATAAAACAAAAAAACACAATACTGCTTGCTTGAATTCGGGTGGGTAAAGAAGAGAGATAGAGCCAGCCTTCACAAGGCAAATGATAGCGAAAAGAAAGATAACCTTCTTTACCAAAATTTTTGACCTTAAATACTCCTCCCATATCACTGGTTCATACTTGGCCACAGTCATTATCCCTTACCCCCATTATCGATCTAACAATAATCATAAACATGTGAATATCAAATTATATGCAAATCTGAAATTACCTGTTCAAACAAGTTACAAAATCTTACGACAATAATCAAAGAATAACCATAAAAGGATACATAACAAAACCTGTGTGTGATCGGTCATAAAGTTATCTGATCTCACAATAATGATCGCCCTGTCACTTTGTTGTCAGGTCAGGCTTTTCAATTTATAAGTTTTCAAATCGGTGTCCTGGATTACTCCACAAGATTGGTATAATAATTCTGCACTATTAATGGTTTACAAAAGCACATGCAATCAAGTTTATAATTAGGTTAGAGGTTATTAAATATTATATAGCAATATTCGTTAGGCAATGTTGTCATATTAAAATTGATCAAGGAGGTAAAGTCCACTGGCCACCACCTACGTACATATTTATACTATATTACTGCGAATTAACGACCATGGGTGTTATTTTGAAAATCGCATCCCCTAAAAATAGCATACTGTGTTTCGAAATAATGACAATATAAGTCTCGAAATAGCACTCACCATATATAGAATACTATATAATCAAATGCATAACAAAAGTGTTCAACAATGCTTCATAGTTATTCTTTTTACTTTAATTGCTTCAAGAATAACTATCATAAATGTTCAATTAGCGCTACCCTTATCCTAGCAAAATAATGAATTGTTACAGCTATTCTTTTTGATTTTAATACTGGAATATGATAATAAACGAATGTTTTACTGTGTAATAATGCCAAAGAACAAAGAAAAATAAGGTCATAAATCTACAGGTGATACTTTATATATGTACAGGTTTAAAAATAAATAATTTGCTTTTTACTATTGCTAAGTAGAAGTTCAATAATAGGTTGTTTATATATATATATATATATATATATATATATATTAAGTTTAGATTTTTAGTGCTGGTACAAGATAAAAAAATCATGTTACCTCAAAATAGCACACATGCATATACCAAAAATAGCATGCAGGTAATCGAAATACTGCACAAGTATGTTAGATTTGTGGTAATATAGTAAGCTTATTGTATGTACTACTTATTTACTATGTGATACTGCATTTTAATCTCTTAAAATCTAAGATCAATCACTATAACAGTTAAATATATACTAAACTAGATAGCTGCACAACATTATTATTTAATATAAAATTTATTATCTTTTTATATACATATTGTTGTGTAATAATGTTTTTAAAATTTAGTATTTTTTTAAAAAAAGCAAAAAAATACTTTTTAAAAATAACTATATTTTTGTTACTAATTTACAATTTTGTAAGTTTATATTGTACAAGTATATTGTTATATATCTGCTAAATATATAGTTGACATTTTAACTTAATTGAATCAGTAGTTGTTAAAATATAATTTTAAATATTTAATATTAGGGGTTATTTATATCCTGCGGGGATGTGTATTCTTATTTTTCGCACCTCTGATCATACCAATCTAATAATTGAATTTTGTATAATAATCAAATATAAACAAAGACAAAAAATGTAAACAAAAATTAAAAAATCTAACTATCCTAAGAAAAATTAAAGATATTATAAAAAATTTTTTTCGACTATATGTAAAATCTCATGCTGAACAAGTTTACTTAGAGAACTTAGGAAGATTATTTAGTAGACTTTTAAAATATAATCAAAAAACTAAATAAAAAAATAAAAAAATAAAAATATCCTAAAATTTTATTAAGATAATCTTTGTTTGGCACCTAAGTAAACTTGTTTAGCATGAAATTTTGCATATAAGTATATTATTTAAAAGTATTTTTTATTAATATTATATGAGATATTCTTAAAATAAAAAATACTCCAAAATTATAATTTAACAATTAACCAATCAAAATCGAGATGTGAGATGCAATGTAGATCGCTAGATGCAAGACATACATTTTCCTTAATATTAATTACTATATATAAAATTATAGAATATTTCTAACCATAACCCATGATGATTATCACTACGCCCTAACCCTAAACCTAACTCTAACCTAAACTACAAATTTCATATAATTCAAAACTAGTTGTAGTTTCATGCACCAATATTAAAATTCTTATTGTTACACTTATAATCAATTAGTCTTGTTGCATCAGTAAGATAGTAATAATAATTCAAGTTTATTTTACTAATACTAATGTCAATATTAATACTTATCTAACTCATATCATATACTACTTCATTTTTAAAGTTCACTAAGACTTATTAACAATAAGAAATTGCCAGTTTGGCATAGAAATTTCTTGAATTATACTTGTGCACTATAAACTACAACAATTGCAATAAATCATATCTGATCACTATTTTCTACTGCATGTGCATACACTTATTGCTATGAAATATACCATATTATTCTTGCTGCTTATATATATGTGCATTATGCCACTCTCACCATAAACGTTGCATACATATTTTCTCTTACTTTCTTCTATTTTTGTTATTAACAGAATGATTATTATTTATATTAACATTTGATAAAGGCATTCTTATATTAGGATCTTGTGGATTCATTGCTTGATAATTATGCACTAATACTTTATGGCCTTGCAACTTAAAAGATCTTTTCAACCTTTACATTGGTGGCCATCCATGATGCTTTATAACCAATAGATCTAGCACCATCATTTCTTTAACTTTGAATAGATTACTTTCATTGTTATTATTTTCAGTGAATATCATTAGATTAATAAAACTAGTGATCTATATTAATCAGTTCTTCTTTATATCCAAGATCAAAAGCGCTGTTTAGAGCCTTTTTCATTTTGCCAAATCTATTATAATATCTGCATTATTTTGCTGAAACATCATTGAAATCTTAGCACTTTGCTTTTGTAAACTTTCTAGTTCTGTTTCCTAATATTGATTCTAATACCAATATCATTCAACTAATCCAATATGAAATCTTGCCCCTTTAGAGTTTATCATTACTTGAAAAAATGAGAACAAATGATACTACAATTTATTATAGCCATGCACATGCAAAAATGAATACCGTCCTGCAATAATACAATATAATATTTATAGACTGTTGATAAACTATATCATTTGAATTGATATCCTTTATAAGTAAAATTATTGAAATTTGCGGCCTATCAAGTTGATCTTCCAGAAAGCCATTTTTATAATTTAATTAGTTTTTCTAAAAAAGATAACTAGATAATGTAAAATATATAAACTCAAATAAAACAAACTACCATAACTGTACTAAACTTGCAATCCTTGAATATCCTCATTCGACTATAGTTGAGCTCAATATAAAAGTGATCCAGTAATTTGCTATTGATATACTGCCAATATATATGGCGTGGCGTCAAGTATGATTTTAATAAGTCCAAGACTTTTGGAAATACTAATTCAGCAATTGGTGGAGCTTAATTAGTCAGAAGAGAATGTAAATCAGTGTTGGAAATCTGATTTGAAATTTATGTTCTCATGAGAACATGTTTATTGAATTTAATGTTCTCAAAAATTTTTTTATGTTCTCAATTAGAAAAAATTTTTTTCTTTTACTCTCTCTTTCTCTTTTTTTCTTTTTTTTTTCTTTTTCTCTCTTTTCTCTCTCTCTCTTTTTCTCTCTTCCTCACTCTTTCTCACTTTTTTTACTCTTTCTTACTCTTATTTTCTTTCTCTTATTCTCTTTCTCACACTTATACTTTTATACTTATAGTTATTTTTTAATTTTTATTTTTAATAAATATATTTAAAAATTATTAATAAAAAATATAATTTATTTAACAACTATATAAACAAAACTAAAATATTCATAATAATAGATTATAACTTTATATGTATATTTTTTAAAAAAATTAATATTTGAGGTTTTTTATATATTGTTGAAGATGTTATTGGCTTGACTCAGCTTATATATTAAGTTTTAAATAAGCTATTAACATCTTTCAAATGTTTAAATAAATAAGTAATATATACTATTCTATTTTACTATAGTGAATTAGTAGTGAATTTATAAATTCAAAAATTTCTAACTATAAAATTTTAAGTTATAACACTAAAGTTTAAAATCATTATAACTAAAATTTGTTAAGTAATTTTTTTATAAAAATTATTATTATAGTGAGTTTAGCTCTCTAAAATTTATGATATTATATGTATATATAATAAGGGCTATATTGCACCAAACTAGAAATGAATAAACCAATAAAGTTTATTATCTAAAATATTTTATAATTCAAAAACAACTTACCAGTAATTGTTCTCTATTTTTTTTAACTAACAATTAAATATTTATAAACTTAATTATTTTAAACTGCTACATTAATAAAAAAGATTTTTTATGATTTTATATATTTATATAGAGAACATATATTTCAAACTTAATGTTCTCAAAAAAAATTTAATAGAGAACATCTTAAATTTTGTAAATGTTCTCAGATTAAAAATAATGTTTTCATGAGAACATGAGAACATAAGATTTCTAACACTAATGTAAATAGCTATTATGCTATGCCCACATTGCTTCATTATCAAGGAGATTTTGAATATGTTCATAAAGATGATGCAATGAGGTAGTGCTTTTTACATCTTTTTTAATTATACAATTCATTACCTTTACGCATTGGGTGCTTTGTATTCCTGCTATAAAACATTTAATTGATAATATCAGGCCCACGATTTTATACGCCCTTGCAATATTCTGTTAAAATAATTTTGTATTATAGGATACTTATTTAATAAACGTGACCACTGTCTATAATAATCTTCTTTGAAGATACTATTTCATGCATGTAAAACTCCTTATAAAACTCATCAAATTGTTTGCCAAGTTTATTTTTTAAGTTTTTGTGAACATTCTCTTGAATATAAAATGCACATAAAATATATCGAATTGTAGATAGTTTTAAACTAATAGCATTGCCTAATGCAGGATTTGTATCAGAAAATAAAATAGCCAGTGGTGTATTATTTGTCACATACATAAGACATTCTAAAAACCTCTCATAGGATTCTGTAGTTTCATCATTAGTTAATGCCTGTGCTACCAACCGTGTCTTAGTATTGTTATCAATAACAGCTAAAAGCATGAGATACATGCCAAACCAATTTGTCTAAGATGTATTATTGATTTGAACAACATCTATATAACAAACTAGGCATTCTTGTTGTATTTGATTGTTATATGGATCCATTCGAATATGAACAATTCAGCTAGAGTCCTGACTTTTAATTGTAGCAAATGCTTAATAAATTTTTGTGCCTTCCCGTGACACTGACTAGGTAGTGTTCTAAACTTATGAACAGCATTATAAATATCACGTTTATGAATTGTATATTCAGGAAACTTTGTAGCCAAAAGAGGTAAAATTTGTTTAGTTCCCAGATTCCCTTTAGTAATATAAAATTCTATCAGCTCTAAGATTTCTGGTAACAATTGCCTATACTTTGGAGCAAATAATGCAATATCTGGTTCTATCTGATGATTATGCTCCTTTATAATGCTTATAACTACTATAACAAAAGAGAACTTTAGCTTTGATAGGTTTATATACCACGAACATAAAGTCTTTACTGAATTCCTATTACGCTGCTGAGAAAGATTAATAATTTTGTTATGAACAATTTCTCCAGATCAAGAACACTCAAATGTTCATTATCTTTTTATTTGTCGCTACTCTTTTTTGTCATATAGAAAAGCACATAGCTTTAGCATTAGGGTTCCTCAAATTCAAATCAAATCAAATATTGGATCAATTTGAATTTGATCAAATCAAATTGACCCTGATTTGAATTTGATTTGATTCAAATATTTGAATTTGAATTTGATTTGAATTTGAATTTTTAATAGTAATTTTCAAATCAAATTAAATATTTGTCAAATCAAATCAAATTTGGCCATATTTGAATTTGATCAAATCAAATATAGTCAAATTTGAATTTGAATTTGATCAATATTTGATTCAAATATTTGAAAATCAAATCAAACTGCGGAACCCTATTTAGCATAATGATTTAGACATGCTTTAGCATCATTCTATGACAAGTATGAAGTGTCTATTTGAATCTAAAAATCTTGTTGTTTATTTTCTGTATACTGTTTATTTTCCGTAAATAGTTCTGTTTCATTTGATTTGATAGTCACTAACCCTACACTTAAATTATTAGTCTCTATATTGATTGGAAAACTACTTGATAATCCTAAAGGTATTATATCTAAAGATTCTAAAGAAGGTTATAAATAACCAACCAACATTTTAATGGTATTCATAAAGCAATAATACCATAGTCTCGCCTTCCATAACTTATAATTGTGTCGCTAGAATTAAAAAACGGCAGAAAACAGGCAGCAAACAAGCAAAGAGAAAAATGCAAGTGCATAAAAAACAAAACAAATAAGAAAACCAGTAATAAAAAAGTACAGAACAAAAATAAGCAAGTAAGATTGTGGTCTCAGAATATTTGAACTTAGTAATGTTAGTAATGCGTATAATAAATATGCATCGCTAGAAATGTAAAAAAAACAAGGTAAATAGAAAAATAGCAATAAAGAAGCAAAAGGTGTAGTGATATAGAGAAGCTAACTAGTTGTTACCCCAAGCAGCAGGTTTTGAGTTCAAATCCCACTAGAGATGAATTAAAAAATAGATCTATATTATAGCAACATTTGTTCATCGATCGGTCAGTTATATTACCTGTAACCTTTGGTACCACTATCTCGAATGGGAGCATTAGCACAGTTGTGTAAGTTACATAGACAAATCCAAGGGACCAGAACAATTGAAACCCATTTGGCAAGTCCCGGGCAAGGATGTAGGAAAGATCCTTCAATAGTACTACAAAAGACCAGAATTTTGACTAAAAGACTAAGAACTGGATAAAAAAAACCTTATGGCAAGAGGAGGCACCAACTTGGCTACTGGTGTTGTACTAGAGGAAAGGTCCTATGTTTCAGAATTAGATACCAAGGAAAGGGAGTCCATCAGGCACATAAGCCAAGCTGACCAATCCTTTTAGGCTAACTAGTTTGGTAGCTTGGGAGAAATCAGTATAAAGTTGGAAAGAAGATTGAATGTGAGTATTGGGGATTAAAATGAATCTTGCAAGAGCAGACAGAACTTTCTAGACAGTAAGAGGTAGAAGCATGGAGGCATGTACGTATCAAAAGACCTAATGGGCTCTAGGCGTACCTGTATGAGAGTCCTTGGACATTAAGAGTGGCTGGGACCACCAATACAGGATAGCTGGTACAAGTACATGTAGTGGTAATCAGTGTCCTCTTGAGCCTTATAATGCCATCCAACTATACCTATACTGGAAGCATTTGCGAAACATGCCCATCTTCTCGTCACTATATTGGAAAATACAGTCATTCACATATTACTGAATTCAAAATGTTAAATCCTGGGTCCAGAAGACGCAGGAACTCAGTTATTTGTGGCAGCATGCAGGTTTGAGGTACTTACACAATGTAGTAGAGTCAGCTGCATGGCTTGAGATATGAACTTCTAAGAAGTACACCAGTAGAGATACAGATACACCAATCTGGAAGCATTAAGCACCTACCTGGCAACATTACACCCAATTGGAAGGGACAATAGTAAAGTAGTGGACATGTAAATACCAATTGTAGGTTGGAACGAGACATCAAAACCAGGTCAGCTATATAAATGGGAATATGGAAGGCTCTGGTAGGTTTAGATCAGTGATAAATTAGTTCTAATTTCTGTATTTAGTAGATAGTATAAAAATTGTACACAATGTTATAATAATTAATATATATCTAATAAAGACCAAAGGCATAACCTCATCTTAACAACAAAAAAAAAAAGAAAAAAAGCAATAAAGAAGTGCAGTGACAAAAAAATAAGCAAGTGAAGTTGTGTTCTCGAAATGCAAGAACATTTAAGATTAGCAACGTTAGCAATGCACATGAGGTAAGTCTGTTGAAATAATTAAATATGCATCACTAAAATGTAAAAAGGATGAAAAACTAGTAACAAAGAAACACAGTAACAGCAAGTTGATTTCAAAATGCAAGAATATCCAAAGGTTGATAATATAATAATGTATATGACGTGAGTCTGGTAAAAATTAAATGATAATCTTATGTGTTATGATCACATAATCAGATAATGGGGTAATGATCACCATAGGTTATTATAATAATATTTCATATAGTTATACAGTATATAAAACTTTATTAATTGATAATCCGCCTGTCAACTGGAGAATAGGCAAAATGTGATATGCTTTCATCTAAATTTTTTACTAAGTTACAATATATGTCCACTAATTGAAAGCTGGAGAGCTCATCGAGACGTATCTAATGTGGTTAGATCATCCAAATCAGCCCAGTGGATGGTGAGATATCATCAAAAAATAATTGGCTGACTATATAAAAACTATGCCAGAAATTACATATAAAATTACTATAGGCGAAATGTGGCATGCCGCTATCTAAAACTTTTTTCTTACTATGTTAACAATATATGCCCACTAATTGAAAGTTGTAGAGCTCATCGAGGCACATCTAACGGTGGTTAGATCATCCAAATCGGCCCAGTAGATGGCAAGATATCATTGAAAAACGATTGGCTGACTATATAAAATCTCTATGTAAATAAACAATGTTTGTTTATTTGGAATTTTATTTAGGCAGCCAATCGTTTTTTGATGATATCTCGACATCCACTGGGCCAATTTGGATGATCTAACCAGTGTTATATGCGCCTCGACAAGCTCTACAACTTTCAATTAGTGGGCATGTATCGTTAACTTAGTAAGAAAAAAGTTTGCGATAGAAGCATGCCACATTTCGCCTATAGTGATTTTCATATGTAATTTGCGTCACAGATTTTTATATAGTCAGCCAATCGTTATTCGACGATATCTCGCCATCCACTTGGCCGATTTGGATGATCTAGCCACTGTTAGATGTGTCTTGACGAGCTCTACAACTTTAAATTAGTGGACATGTATCATTAACTTAGTAAGAAAAAATTTAGATGGAAGAACGCTACATTTCGCCTATTCTCTAGTTAACAGATGGATTATAAATTAGATTTTTAATCTATATTTTAACAACTATTAATCCAATTAAGTTAAAAATTTAACTGTATATTTAGCATATGTATAGCAATGCAGTTGTGTAGTACAAGCTTATAAAGTTGCATATTGGTGGCGAAAATATTTTTTTTAAAAAAAATAGAATTTTTTAAATAATTTATTATAAAATAAACTTATTATAAAATGATAATAAAATTTATATCAAAATGTAGCTTGGTCTTCTTTATTAGATATAAAAAAATTATAAATAAATAGTTAAAATTAAAATAGCTTTATATGTAGACAAAATAACTTTTAGTTTTTGTGTATCTACATTTTTGTACCAAACTATATTTATAAATATTGCATAGTGTTTAGAAAGAGTAGATGGCTTAAAAAAGTAATATATTTAAAACAATATTTCATTTTTAGCTTAATTGGGTTTATAAACTATAAAAATTTAAACAATGCAAATATTTAGTATTGCTATTTTCAGAATAATTTCAAATTTTAATTGTGTATAATTCTGCTTAAACAATATATTACATGCATTCATTGTTATTCTGTCAATTAGTTTTAACATATTTTTTTTGCTTAAACTATTAATAAAGCAAAGTTTAAGTTTAGAGCCATGTGATATTGCAACACTGCAATAAAGTGAATTTGATGCAATAGGCCATGCAAAGTAAATTTTTTATTTTAAATCATCCACTATCCCATTTTTTTAATTTTTATTTTTTTTATTTTTTTTAGGAATTTATAATTTATTGCATAGTGCAATATATTGCACCCTATTATAACTATATGGATCAATTTTGTATAACAAACAATTAAAAAATTTTTATCAAAGCAAAAAATAAAATTTAATTAATATTAGGATTAGAGTTAAGGCCTGGAATAGAGCAGAGGTATAGTTTATACCAAAATTTCATGAAAAGTATTTTTTATTAGAACTCCAAAAGTGGTTTTATAGACAAAATTTTTAATTAATAGAAGGTGCTTAGGTGCAATAAATTATAAACCCCTATTTTTATATTCCAAATGTGCCAATTGTTTGATTTTTGATATCTATTTTTTCACACTCTTTTTTATATAGTTTCACATGATGGAAACCTTAATTTCTTATAATTGTCCAATTAAACTGATAGAAAAATATGACTCTAGCCCAGTGTTTGAAATTAGTGTTCTCAGAGTTCTCATGAGAACACTATTTTAAATTTGTGAACAGTAAAAATTTTTTACTGTTCTCTATTAAAATTTTTTTGAGAACAGTAAAATAAAATAGTGTTCTTATAGTAACTAGTAACAATATGATATTATTATATCAAATAGAAATAAATAAATAAGACTAATTATAATAATTTATTATCAAAATTATTTAGTTGAACTTATAATATATAATTATTATAGCATGGATAAAAAGAAATGCTCTAATGTATTTTTATATTTTGGTGTTTAACTGATACTATTAATGCTTTTATAGGAATATTAGAAAATTAGTTCATTTTTGTTATAATGTAGAATAAAAAAAGTTACATATATTTTCATATATTTATAGTATAAAATATAATTTTAAATTTGTTTGTTTTTTTTTTTTGTTTTTTAATAAGCATAAATGAGAACATAAACAATAAATTAAGAACACTCATAGCTATTATGCTGTTTTCACGAGAACAGTGTTTGAGTCTGAAATTTCGAACACTGCTCTAACCTAATTTTTTGATTATTGTTGTACAAAATAAAAAACTAACCTTGTATAAGCTTAAATGTAAACATTATTCTATTTGCAGTCAATTAAAAAAATACATCTATCCATTCTGAATTTGGAAATCCATGTAATACAAAATGAAATCAACTTTGTGTAGCCTTATCTAATCATCTATGAGTTTTGCAGATGCATGCTATTTAAATTGCATATAACTATATACTCATTGTATTGCATTTCTGGCAAAGGTAAATTTTATAACAGAATTATTTGCAATAAATTATAATAGCATGATCACAATATCATAAATGGGCATAATTATAACTAGGAACAGAAAACTATCATAGATCTAGTATGTTACATATTAAAGTTTTTTAGAGCATTACAAACAGAACTGGTCAAGCAACCAAATATGCTATCAAAAAATACAAAAGTTATTGCTTGATTCCTGGAACGAAATTAATAGGAAATTGCTAATAAATATTCTTTACAATATGTATAAAAAACTCTTAAATTTTTCTATATCAATATCAATTATCTTAAATAAATATAAAATATCATGCTCATATCAGATATCAAATAAAAAGTACACTAAAGTTTTGAATAGCTTTGAACATTCTTTAAGAATAAATATAATAATGCAGTACCATATTGAAAAAACAAATAACAAAAATAATAAATTATTTCTTTAATTATAATTTTGGAACTTTTTATAAATTATATAATGAACAAATTAGCATATTCCTATATTACTTGTTATTTTAGAAATATAATTGGTGCATCTATAGAAAAACTATATTAAATGTGAATAGTATGCATTATTGTTATTATAACAGTATAAGGCAAAGCACTTTAACAATTATTGTAATATAGTGATAGTGACAACCACAATCCCCTTTAATTTTAATCGATCTATTTGCTAAATTACAAAATTTGGGTAGTAATTTAACCCATGTTAGTAATAATATTTTCATTAGTTAAGTTAGGTTATTTTGATTGGTAAATATAGGTTATACCACATATAAAAATTTGGCACATTTATAGGAAATTTAATGGCTTTAGATGGTAGCCACTATAATAAAAATTATTTAAACTAAAATTTAAAATAGAAATTAGTTTAAATTATAAAAATAATTGTTTATAAATTTTTTAATTTAACTGTAAAAAGTTTTCATTAAATTTAATAAAGATAAGAGCAACATCTCACCATTAAAATTAAGTGTAGGGGGTATGTCGATCATTTTTCATATGATCTTAGTGTCACAATGTGATTTTTACAAAAAATAGAAATATGCTACTAATAAAACTTTTTTACTATTACAATTAATCTTTATCAAATTTTTGTAGTAAATAGTTTAGATTATGTTCTTTATAGTTAGAGGTTGTACCCGAAATAAATTTCAAATTCCGGATAACCCGCCCGTTTACCAGATTATTACCGGGTCACAAACCGGATTGTTTTAAAAAATCTGGGTTACCCAGGTGACCCGGTTGACCCAGTTTGTTTGATTGGCTAATGCAAAATTGAGATAGCTCTTAATGGTATGTAAATTTTTTAGAGGTTGTACCCGTTAAAAAATTTAAGCTCTGGGTTACTCACCCATTTACAACATTATAAACTGGGTCATCTTAATAATCTGGGTAACACGGTTTGTTTTGATTGGTTGATGCAAACTCATAAATTCTCTTATATGCATTTTTTTTAAAAAAAACTACGTATAATGATAATGGTAACTGATAAATTTATTTAATTTTATGTATAAAATTTAATATATAAGTTTAACCGGCCTAAAAATCATTCAGCAAATTTTACAGGTGCCCCAAGAATCATGATAATAGCCATAACATAATCAGTTTATTCTCCAACGGCTAAAGGTCATCGGAAAATATACTGGGTTTAAATAATAATATTTAAAATGATCTCACTCCCAACAGACATACATACTGTACATACATTTGTACGTCACATTATCATGCTTATCCGGGTCACCCGGTTAATGATAGCTATGACCCGGTTGACAGGTGTTAACCAGGTTACCTGGGTAACGCTTATATGGGTACAAGCTCTATTTATAGTAGTAAATTTTAACAAATATAATATTTAAAAAAAATATACTTGTATACATTGTAAAGTTTCCAGGGAGCCTTCAAATTTTCTGGGGTTACACAAGATTATTAATTAAATATCATATGATCATTATATGATAAAATAATATCTAATCTTTAAATACATGTACCTCGATAAATATTTACCCAATTTTGATGATTTTGCTACTATTAGAATCAGAAAAACCTATTCTACAAATTTTAATTAATTTTTAAAAACAGTTTACATAATAAAATATTTTTTAATATTCAAAAGAAAAAATAGGGACACAAAAATCATATGAAAAATGATCGATATACCCTCTACCCTTAAACAAATAAAAAATTTTAATTTAAATATTTTATTTAATAATATAAAATTTTTTAAAAATTACATATTTATAAACTAGATGAATTTGAAATTTAAATTAATTTAAATAGACCAGGCTAGACTAGCAAAAAAATTCTAAAATTAAATAAATCAAGCCAAATTATAAAAATTAATAATTTGATAATTTTTAATTTATAAATATATGGGAGGTCAAAAGTAGAAACCACAAAATTTGTTTTTAGTAAGTTTTTTTTAAGAATTTTAATTAAAATATCTTGACAACTATTAAACTAAACCTAATAAATTTTTTTTTTATTTTAATTCTATAACTATATAGAATTAAAATAAAAAAAATTTTATCAAGTTTAGTTTAATGGTTGTTGAGATATTTTAATTTAAAGTCTGAAAAAATTTACTTAGAAAAAAATTCGGTGGTTTCTACTTTTGACCTCCCATATATTTAATTTTTATATATTCTATATTTCAGGCCAGACTGGACCTAATAATAACATTTATAAATATGGACTGGGCCAGGCCAGAAAAAAATTTTTAAAGTTAAATGTGGACCAGAATGGGCCACAAAATAGGTAATTTGCATGCTCTAAGTTATATAAAAAATTCTGTAACACTTACCTGCTATTTTGATGACTATGATATGATTGCAGTTGAGTTAGCTTGCATTAGAATTGTTATAATTTTCATGTGGTTAAGCTTGAGTTAGTTTGCATTGAAATATTATTTTTTTTATATAAAATTATGTTGAAAACCTTACTATTTTGGTGACTACAATATGCAATTAAGCTTGTATGAATTATTGTATTAGAATTATTGTGATTTCTATCATGAATTACTATAAAAAATTCTGTTACTATTTGGTGACCACTGTATTGGTTAAAGTGAGATAGCTTGCATTGGAATTGTCTTGTATTTTTTATGTGACTGAGCTGGCTTGCATTAGAAGTATTACAATTTCTATCGTGATTTACTATAAACATTTTGATGTTACAAAACTTGCTATTCTGAGAAAGTAGTTAATTTGTATTGGAATTATTGTAATTTCGTTATAAATTACTATAAAAAATACTATTGAAACCTACTCAACATATAATACACGGTTAAGATTGAGTTTGTATAAAATTATACTAAAAATGTTCATACAAACCTTGCTATTATAATAATCTCAATATGTGGTTGAATTAGTTTGTGTTGAAATTATTATGGTTTATATCGTGAGTTACTATAAAAATTTCTGTAGCAAACCTTATCATTTTGACACATTTCGTGACTCATTAATAATGTTATTAACGTTATCCATATCTCAGTAATTTAATGTCTACAAATTGTGTATAACAAACAAAAGTTAGTTTAAAAATTTTTTCAATTTTCACGCAGTTCACGGATTATTATGACGATCCAGTATGACATTAAATCATGCAATTAACAATTTAACAATATAAATGTATTGACATTATTAAAGCGTTTATTTGCATATAATTTTTTTCAAGTACTAGCATCTGTTGAAATTTGTACCAATTACAAACTGACATATGTCATATCCTAAAATTGTGATGTAATCTTTATAAAATTTGATTGGTTATGTTAAAGCAGCTAACTTTATAAGAATTATATTCACAATAAAAATCACGAAGTGATCTGCAAAAATGAACCAATCACAGTTCACTATTCTAGAACTCATAATATTTGAAAAAATCCACCTTCATATATTGACAAAATAAACTTAGATAGACCTAAATTTACTTAGATAGCACAAGAAATTGCTAATCCTGATTGGTCAGATCACGTTGTTTACAATCCTGATTGGTCAATCACATGATTTCATATGATTACAACATGATTACTATTAGAAATGATCTATGTTCACCCTACCCTTAAACTAACTTCACTTTTACACATTAAAAATTCTTTTACACTATGTTCTAAACATTGTATAAGTAGCTCATCAAAGCGTTTTCTTAAAAAAGAAGTTTGATTTGTTAGTTTTTTTTTTATTAAGTCGAACATTTAGTAATTAGATATAGTTCCATAGTTATAATATACATATGTTTATAACTAATTTTAGACAAGTTTTATATTAAAATTTTAGACAAGTTAGCATCATTTATTAACTGAAGTCCGTGAATTAATTCACATATAAAAATTATCATCATTAAATTTAATTATATGATAGTACTTCAATGTTTATTAGTTAAATGGATCTAAATAAGTTTCTATGTTTCTTAAATTCAGGCTGACAAAAATAATTAATAAATTTCATCCTATTATTATACAGTACTATTTAATATTAGAATTTATCTAGATTAATTTTTAATAACATATCGGTCAATTGTAATTTCAAAAAATTTTCAAAGTAATAATTTAATTAAAGGAATTGAAACTTTAATAATTATAAAATAGCTTAAGGAATTGCGTGCCATTTATGCAGAAACTTTAAAGGCATTCTATATCCTTGTGTTGGGTTTAGATTGCAGGGTGGGCCAATAAAAGTGAACTTAGGCAACGAAAATTTTAATAAATTTATTCAAAAAATTTAATGTTTTTGACTTATTTAAAGTTTAATCTTGTCTATATATATATTTCAATTGACAGTGGTGACTAATAAAGACTAATAAAAAATTAAAGAATGTATTAATACTAGTAACTGGGAACTGGTATGAGTCTGAAGCGTTAAAATTTATAATTTATATTGTAAAATTGATATAAATAATTTGTAATATTTTAAATTTATCAAATAAGTACAAAATCTTTGTTTAAAAAATTGCAATATTTTTTAAAATTTAAATTTTTAAAGTTTTTTGCAAATTTTTTGCAAAAAATTTATACAAATATTTAAAAAATATAATTTTAATAATTTTTAAAATTTTGATTATTTACTTGCTAGTAAAAAAACAAAAAAAAACAATAAGCAAAAAAATAATAAATAAATAAATAAAAAAAAGCATATTTTTTTATTTACTTTTTTTTT
>QKWP01002424.1:41438-67797 GCA_003550325.1 Gigaspora rosea
CTACAATAGTAATGATTTTTTTTATTTTTTATTAACATTTTTTTTATTTTTCTTTTTTTTTATTATTTTTTTGTTTTTTTTTCATTACTTTTTTTATTTTTTTTTTATTTTTTTTAACATTTTTTTTTATTATTATTTCGTTTTAGTTTTTTTTTCTTTTTTTTTATTATTTTTTTTATTTTTCATTTTTTTTATTATTTTTTTTGTTTTTTTTTGTTACTTTTTTTATTTTTTTTTTATTTTTTTTAACATTTTTTTTTATTATTACGTTTTAGTTTTTTTCTTAGTTTTTTTTTCTTTTTTTTATTATTTTTTTTGTATTTTTTTCATTACTTTTTTTTTTTATTATTTCGTTTTAGTTTTTTTTCATTATTTTTATTTTTTAATTATTTACTAAATTTATTTATTAACTTTTTTAAATAGCGCCGATAGTAATCATGATCTAAAATAGATCGTTAACGATTGATCTATTTTAGATCATCTTACAGTAATAAAGTACTGTATTATAAGTTTTGTAAAGATAAGTAATTTTTTTATTTTTTTTTGTTTTTTTTCTTCGTTAAAACTTATACTAATACTTTTTTGATCCTTTATAGCGTTGTACTGCAAAATATATATGTTATACGTAGAAATAGAATTATAGGTTGGAGTAGAATTATTGCGGAGTGGAATTATCGCGGAGTGGAATTATTGCGGAGTGGAATTATTGTGGAGTGGAATTCTAAATACAACCCAAGTTGGTATGAAACTTAAAAGCAACTTAAGTTTACAGTAATAAAGTACCGTATTATAAGTTTTGTAAAGATAAGTAATTTTTTTTTATTTTTATTTTTGTTTTTTTTTGTTAGCTTCGTTAAAACTTATACTAATACTTTTTTGATCCTTTATAGCGTTGTACTACAAAATATATATGTCGTACGTAGAAATGGAATTATAGGTTGGAGTGGAATTATTGCGGAGTGAAATTATTGCAGAGTGGAATTATTGTGAAGTAGAATTCTAAATGCAACCCAAGTTGGTACGAAACTTAAAAACGGCTTAAGTTGATTTTAACTTTGATGAATGTAAATTTAATATCATGTTCGATTTTAAACAGATCCAGAAAATACAAGACAACGATCGAAAGACAATCCTACTATAAGATACGTGCGACGACTACAATATGCGATGTCAACCTGGAAATTCACCTCTTCCAGAACTTCAGGAGACTGCTGATTATAGTATGACGACTATAACTTGACAGCTTTAGGGTTTATGGCATCCAAAAGGGACTTAACAAAGAGGTTTTTGAGTGATTTATGTATTAAGGCAAAGAGGCAAACAATTAATAGTATATGAGGATACTAAGAATTGTATCTTTATTATATTCCAGTGTATGAAGACACTAATCTACTAACTATCTACTATTCCTACTTCATACTCTTTCGTACACTGACTTTTACAAAGGGCAGAAGACAGTGCTTATATAAAGAAATTATATGTATAAATTATTACAATAAAGATATACAAATTCAATTTAAAAGCTATTTATAGTACTAATATAATGTGGAACTAATAGATATGTTATATATAAAAGATATAAAAGATATAATATATATAAAAGATATGAAAGATATGAAAGATATAAAAGATATGTTAGATCCTTTAGATCCTTTAGATCCTTTAGATCCTTTAGATTCGTTAGATTTTGAACGCAGTATTATTGCCTAATAAGGTTAAGTTTTTTGTCTATCTTGTTCTATTAATAGTTCAACACAAATGTCTTCCGATCTCGTGATCCAGTGATCAGAATCACATGATCTATAGCTCGTTAGAATCGTCTCGAAGAGCTGAATCCAATTGTGGTTGTTTCATAAAGCCAGCATTCTTGGATCAAAAGTTATAGTTGAAAATGTGAAATTTTCTAAGGCTAATAGCGACGACTGCAATATGTGACGACTCCAACATGTGACGACTCCAACAGCTGGCGAAGGAAAAAGACCAAAAGTCGAAGATAATGCTGTACAAAAAAAAAAATAGTTATTATATAATAATTAATAAAAAAAAAATTTAACTGAAAAAAAAATAAAAAAATAAAGTATCGTATTATATGTGCTTAATAATAAAAATTAAATAAAAAATAGTCCATTATAAATCGCTTATGTTATTTTGTTTGTACAGTATCCGATTTCAATCATTCTATTAATAAATAATTAAGGAGATATCATAGTAAAAATTTATAATAATGATTTAATACATGAAATAATTATTTAATATTACACATTTTTTCCTTCATTTATAATTTTAATTTCAAAGTAAAATAATCCGCATTGTGAAGGATGGCTACAACGGCTTCATAATGATCTTTAAAAAAAAATTTTTTTAACTATTATATTTCTGAGAATTTTCTCATTAAAATTTATTACACATCTTACCTGTATAATTTACTTTAAGCCCACTTGAATCTATACTAACAAGTGCCCATTTTAATTATTAGTATGATATTAATGACCTAAAAAGAACCACATTTAAAAGTTTGCCCATAGAGTTTAGAAAAGACGAAATAGATGCATTATCCAACGACCTGCCAAAGGCAGCCAACCCCAACAATTTAAGGAAAAGGATAGAGGAGCGTAGGAGTAAGTTTTCCTTAATGTTAGACCGAGAGGAGGATTAAGGATTTATAGCTTATATCACTTGAAAAAAAATGTCGACCCTTTTAAAAAATTAAAAAAACATACTTGAGCGAAGGCTTAGTAAGTAATTTGAGTAAAGGTTTAGTAAATAATTTGAGTGTAGGCCAGTAAAGTAATTTGAGCGAAGGCTTAGAAGTTATATAGTATAAAAAAAATAATTTACAATGTATAAATTAGTTACTCGGGTAATTGAGCCCATGATACAAATGCGTAAAACCTATGTTGTTATTGCACTAAATGTGCAAATATAGACACACGGCATTACATCCAGAAAATGCAACAACTACATTTTTGATATTTTTACTAAAAATGTATCAATAATGTAGTTATGGTCATCAAAGGGCGTAAAAGTATGAGTCTGTCGCTATGCTCCAGACAATTAGAATATAAATAAATGTAAAAATATGCTTGTTTGTTTAATTGATTCTTTAAAAAAATTGCTAGAAAAAAGAATCAAATAATGCATTCAAATTAAGCTATCGAGGCAAATTGTATTTTATTATAGGCAAATATGATAAAGCATTTAAAGATTTAACTATATTACTAAAATTGAACTAGATAATACAATAGTTTTATAATATAGAGGTGAAATTAACGATATGATAAAAAGGATAATAAATCAATCACTACTTAGAGAAATTATTAAAAATTGTTCCAATGATATATCGGCAATGAAGGTTTATAAATTAGTTAAGAGTTATAAGTATGATATTCATTTGTAAATGTTAGTACTGTAGTAGCTTAAAAAAGCTTAGAAGTAAATAATAATTCAATTACTACTTATGTTGATCACAAGTTTGTCTTTAATTAATATGACTTTAAATATTTGTATCACTATAGCTTGTAAGTACAGTAATCCAGAATTTTTTAATGTAAATCATACATAATCATATCTAAATCACTTGGGAAGGTGGTCACTTCACTGACAATCATTTCACCGAAAGTTCACTTAGCCGACATCACATAGGGTTAGGGTTTTATTAGTTGCAGGTATGTATTTTTAGTAAATTGTCACCTGGTGTGATGTCAGTTAAGTGAGCTGTCGGTGAAATGATTGTTGGTGAAATGACACATATCCATCACTTGTATCACTATAGCTCATAAGAACAGTAAAACAGAGACGTTTACAGTAAATCACTATAAAAATTACATTCATTTCAATATAATACTAGTAAATCTAAATTATTAGAGTATCTGTGCAGTGTATAATGCCATGCAGAACCAGTATGATCTTTATTTTGGGCTAAGTGTTATATTTATGCCATTTATTTGAACTTTTATTTTATTAATAAAGAAAGGATATTTGTTGATATTTGGTTAAATCATTAATTTTTTATTTATTGTTTGAAATATTTACATAAAACTAGCATAAAACCTGTGCCTTTAGCTTGGGGAAGACTTAGTTAAAAAATGTAAAAACTGAACATATTAGGATAAAAGTTGATTTTTTTTTATTTTGCATTACCTATTAACCAAATTTTCTTTTTTTAAGTTTCAATTGTGCTAATGATTTTATTTCATAAATTTATCTAGTATTGCTTAATAGATACCTTATTTTACAGGATTACCCAATAGAACTTATAAAAAATTTAACTACCAATCTAATTTTCTGATTCCATATTATTCAAACAAAATGAATATGAGTTTATTAATTTAGTATGGATTAAAAAAAAAAGACTAACCTTTTTAAATCTAAAACAAAAAAACAAATTTGTTTTCTTACCTTTAATAGAAAAAAATAATTTCATTATAATTATAGTAATTCGATTTCAACAATTATATATACAAGTCTGACCTCTCTATAATCACCAAGGCCATCATGCCCTATTTTGGTGATTGTATAGAGGTGTGACTATAAATAAAATACCTTGTCATAGTCACGTGACCAAAAGCCAATAAGATATTTGCACATATTTGAAATTATTAAAAATTTTAAATGTTTGAAAGTGAATAACTATTGATCCAGTGGTCCAATTTGGATAAAACAACTATTAGAGTGTTTGACTCAATGAGATGATTCTAAAGAGTCCAAAATCATCCAAATCTAATTACAAAATGCTAAGATCTTTAAGGATTTTTCACTCAGATAGTTAAATTTAATCAATTCTTTAACATGTAAAGTGTAACAAATCCTTAACGATCTCAGGAGCATGTGATTTGATTTAACAATTTTGGGCTCATTAGAATCATCACATCGTTATGAACATTTTGGTGGTTGTTCCATCCAAATCAGACAACTGGATCAAAAGTTATTTGCTGTCAAACATTTAAAAATTTTTAATAGTATATTTAAATAAACATGAATATGAATATTGGCCAATCTGATTTTATAATCCATATTTAGTCAAAATTGGTGACTATAACGAGGTTTATTATTAATAAAATGGATAAAAAAATCAAAATTTTTAGGTAATAGTGATTATAAGTGATATGTGACTATAATGAGGTTTTTATTATATTTTAAGTCTATTGCAAATATTGGGTGCTTATATAGAGGTGTGACTATATGGGAGTGACTATAGAGAGGTCAAACTGTAATTACAACATGACAAATTCTATTTGGACACTAGCTGTATTAACACTTAATTACACAAAACAAATATAAAAGCCAATTAAAATATTGAACTAAATACACTTTGTAGATCATATGCAGATCATTTTTGTACAACAAAAAAAAGCAAAAAACAAAAAATTAAAATTTTGTCTATACATCTTTGGGGCTCTAATAAAAAATATTCCTCATGAAATTTTGGTATAAAAAATGCCCCTATCCCATCCCAGTCTTAACTCTAACCCTAATATTAGTAAATATTTTATTTATTTTATTTTTTATTTGTTAAAAATTATTTTATTTACATGTTAGGGGAGTGCAGTAAATCACGTAATTAGGGTTTACATAGGTCCTGACCCCCCTACCCCCTAGTAATAGGACTATTGACCAATCAAATTTAAAAAAACTCAAAAACGTCTTTGACCTGAAAATAAGCTACCCCACAATCGACAAAAGTCGCTACATAGTAACGTCTAAATTTTACTAAGCAAATCGAAAAAAAGTTGATTAAGTAAACTTATTCAGCAGATCAAAATACACTTATCACAAAATTTTCATAAGTATGGAAGAATTTTTTATTAATTGACTTTTGATTTTTACGTTCGACGAAAAAATTAAAATTTTTTAAAAAAATTTATTCGACGAACGTAAAAGTTAAAAGTTAAATAATAAAAAGTTTTCTAATACTTATGAAAATTTCGTGGTAAGTGTATTTTGATCTGCTGAATAAGTTTACTTAATCGATTTATTTCGATTTGCTTAGTAAAATTTAGACTTTACTATGTAGCAACTATCTGCGATTAACTAAAAATCGATTTTCTTTAATATGATTGGCTATTTATACTATATATATATATAGGACGTGATATTTGGGACCCCCCCACCCCCTAAAAAATTACGTGATTTTCTGCACTCCCCTTATACAAACACCAGTATTTAATACACTAGGTGTTAAATTAGTTTTTTCCTTACAACATTTATCAGAAAATACCTGCATTTAGAAATAACCAATAGAAGATATAGTTTTATAAAGTCATCCAAATCGCTATTGCTCCAAATAGGGCCATGCAAAGTTGATTTTTTGGTTTGTATTACCCACTGTCCCATTTTTTAATTGTTTTTTTTAAATCCCAATTATGCCATTTGTTTGATTTTTGTTATTTGTTTTTCACTATTTTTTATCTGGTATCACCTAATAGAGTTCTTTAATTTTCCATAATTGTTTGATAGGACCACTAAAAAAAATATAACTGCTGGCCCATGTTTTGATTCAATAAAACTGAATTTAAACAATTTACTATACTATTAATTGGTTGCTATTAAAATCAGATCACTATTAAAACCGGTTTAATCTAAATTTAATATTGAATTAAGTAATCCAGTTCCGACCTTTACTTAAAACATTGTTCATATGAGCAAGTTGAATATGTTTTCTTTAGTGCGATATTTTTGAATTACACATGAATTATGCAATTATCTTCAATTTGCTTATAAACTTTAATTACCATTTTTTGATATCCAGGATGTTTGTAAGTTTATCAAAAAAAAAGAAAAACAAGGTTATTTTTATTGTTAATTAAATAAAGTATATCGATAAGATATAAATATATTAATATATTACTGTACTATCTAAAAAATTACATTTCTCGCTCGGATCATTTTATTAAAAACAATATGAAAAACACAATAGGAGTAGTGTATACTGCTGCTCTAGGTGCCAATACACTTCTATTTTACACAAAGTAGCCAATATATGCACACAAAGCGTTGCATGATGGTCATGTAGCAAACAAAGAGAAAATCGAGCATGTATATACATGCTAAGGTGACCCACGCAAGAGCATACGCATCATTATAGCACAATCTTTATACTTGCTACATTTTCACTTTTATTTTCCTCAATTAAACATTTCACTTTCACTTTTTTTTTTTACTAAACATCTTTTTAGCAAGCATAAGCCCATTGCTACACATAAACTTTTTTTTTTTTTTTTTAGTAAGCACGCCCACACTGTGGTGCAGCGCATTCTACTTGCTACATATACGTGCAGCGCTTTCTACTTGCTACATATACTCGACTTTTTTTTTTTTTACTAACCATCTCTTTAGCAAGACAAGCCCACACTATGGTGCAGCACATTCTACTTCCTACATATACTAATTTTTTTTTATTTTATTTTTTTTGAACCCTTTAGAAGTTGCAGTCAATCGTGGTTTATACAGAGCTATCGAACTCGTGATCTTGCGCTCATGCCCTGGGAATGCTAACCATCGACCTGTATGTTATTGTTATTATTTATTTTATTTTATTTTATTTTTTTGGAAGCTTCTTTGCACCTCATTTTGTTTTACTCAGTAATTTCCAGACCTGGTGCAGATTGCAAAACAAATCACCAAGTCTTTGAACATCTCATGTCCTCAATTTTTATACTTACCTTCCTACCTCCTCTTCATTCTTTCCCACATAACTCTCCTCTCTTTCCCTCCTTTTTTTTTTGAAGGGAGAGCTGGGTGGAATTCCACAAAAGAGCCAGACCAAAGTCAGGCAGTGAAGAAAAAGCACTTATCGCTTCCAATTTTTCTCCTTAATCTTTTATATTTCCTTCTTATCCCTAACTAACCATAAATAGCAATTTAATCACATCTTTGGGGCTTTGTTTCATGTGAAGATCCTCGTGATAATAACCTCAGTGTGACTATCGTCATGCATCAGGATATAATAGGGAGGCTTGTTGATCAACAATAACGGATTTATCCTTTCTCGTTAAAACAACACAAAAAGAAATTTATGGCATCAAAAATATTTAAGGGTGATATACCCGAATTATTGGAAAATATTCTTAATCATCTAAGTAATGAAATTGATTCTTTACACTCGTGTGCACTTGTAAGCCGACATTTGTGCAAAATTTCAATTCCTATCCTTTGGCAAAATCCGTTTTCATTTGATCAAAGTCCATTATTCATTTCTCAATACTTCTCATCCCTTGATGAAAATGAAAAACTTGGTTTGAAAGAATATGGGATTAATATAGAATTTCCAAATACGCTATTTAACTATGCAAGATTTCTTAAGTTTCTCGATTTATACGATTTTGAACAAGCAGTTGAAAATTGGATTAATTTCCAGCTTGTAACGTATAATAACAATTCAGTAACTTTCGTAATTAATTTATTATTTAAATTACTTGTTGAGAGTGGGGCAACTTTACATAATTTAGTTTTACATTACTCTAATTATGGAATTAATCCAGAGATATTCTATTTATTAGAACAAAATGAACAATTTTTCTCACGACTTCAAGATTTATCTTTCGGTCCGATACTAAGCTTCACTGAAAATTCTACATGTATTGCATTATTTAAAATCTTGGCAAAAAATGCTACAAATATTAGTTCTTTGAAACTTGAAGAAATTTATTATGATAACGAACCAAAATTGCGTCATGCTATTATACACTTTATTAAATCACAAGAGCAACTTAAAGAGTTTGGCTTATTCGGTGGAGATGTATTTTTTATGGAAACTCACGGCATCATTTCAGCTTTAAAAAGTCAAAAACTATCATTACAAGAAGTTACATTAAAGAGTTGTGATTTCGATGAAGAATTTGAAACGCTAATCGATTGTGAAAATTTAGAAATTCTTCGTATCAGATATTGCAATTATGTGAAAATATTAGTAGCAAACCTCAATACTTTGGAAATTATTGGTTGTCGGATTGATACTTCGAATATGGTGCAAATTCTACAAAAGTCTGGCTCACTATTGCAGCGACTAAAGTTTGAATCAACAGATGATGAAGTTTGGAAAGAATTGTCAATACTAGAAACACTTAAATCTTTCTGCCCAAATATTACATATCTTGAACTTCGAAGTGTTGAATTATCCACACATCTCCTAGAACTTATTGGCAATTTACAAAATCTTCAATTTCTCACGTTATTGCGTGTTAATAACAAACCAGAGGAAGATCCAGAAATACGAGTTATGCACTTTGCAAAAATATTACCGTCAACATTGCAATATCTTGACATAATGTATTCTTGTTTATATACATATATTGAAACTTTGCTCAATAATTGTTATGCACCTTTAAAAAAACTGTTGATTGATCGCCTTGATGATGAGAAAAAAGCTAAAGCATTAATCAATTTCTGCAAACGAAAAAGAACTTTGAATTATGTGGGTGTAGAACAAAGGTTTAGTTTGGATGGTAATATTGAAAAAGAAGTAAAAGAATATGTTACATTTGTAAACCATGAATGCATTCGTGTTGATTGCTAATTTCTATATATTCCGTTGATAATTAGTTTTAGATAGGGTTTCTTAATTGTGGCTCGTAAAATATTACACGAATAAAATCAGTTATCAATAAATTTAATAAAAATACTTCAGTGTTAATTTTTTAAAAAAATTTATATAAATGAAGAACGTTTGTCCTAAGCCAAACTTTTGTACTAGGGTTTCAGAGTTAACTTATTTTGAAAATAAGTAGGAGTTCAAAAGTCCTATTTCTATTTTGAAATTTCGAAATCAAAAAATGAAATAGGTGTTATCTATAGATAAAATAAGTTGATTGAATTACGAAAGAAAATTTACAATCGTAGAAGAATTCATTATTATAAATAGGCTTGCAAATAAAAATAAATAGGATTTATAGATCATTGATTTTGAAATAAATCCGTCACTGATTTATAGGCATCATTTAAATTACTCAAAAATTGTTAATAGGCTTAATACAAAAAATCTTATATAATGTGATATGTAATAGATATTACACGGGCTGTTGTGAATATCATGAGTTAGCACGGCGAAGCCGTGGTAACACATGATGTTCACGGCGCACGTGTAATATCTGATATATTTCACGGTTTCTATGCCCGTAGCGTTTCTGATTAAAATTTTTAATGATGATGTCATACCGTGTAAAAATTTTTGATATCTTCACGGTATTACATCATCATAAAAATATCATCAGAAATGTTCACGGGAGAACATTAGGGACCGTGGAATATATAAAATTATATTTATATGTATTATTGGATATAATTTTTATTGTCCTAAATTAAACCTAATTTAGACGATAATTAAATGAACTCATAATAAATTTTTGTAAGTTCAATAAAGAATTTCTAATATTTAATCAAAGTATTTAGACAAATTGAATATTGTTCAAATGCCCAAATCTAAGTTGTCAAAATATTCAATATTATTCTTTAAACTGTAAGCAAATCTAGATAAATTTGGCTGAAAAATTACTTTAAATGAGTCTTTGCAATAGAAGGGTTGAAACTTAAAGTATATAATTCTGAGATAATTATATTTATTTTGTCAAACTGATCAGAGTTTATAAAAAATTTTATAATTTAGTAATTATTTATACAAGTTTTCTAAAAAGATTTTTTAAATATCTTAAGTTTTATTATACAAATCAATTTTTATCTATAATTGAAAAGATGTAGCCAGTATGTAGCCTAAATTAAAATTTATCCAAATCTCAAAAAAATTCAATTTTGATATTTGAAAATGGTTTGGCACTAAGGAGTTCAATGATATAACTCAGTCCGATTTAAGTTCATTGGTCTGGGCCGACTTGGCAATTAAAATCAGTTTCGAATAAGCTGTTAAAAGCTCTAAAGATAATTGATAACAAATCTATATTTGGTTATACAGTTCCCGAAGAACAATAATAAAAAAAGAGTACATTTTTATAAATTATCATCAGCCACTTTAATTGAGACAAAAACCCGTTAAAGCGATAAAAAAAAAATACAAGTTTGACTATGTGATGAAATATCGTGAAATTTAGATGCTAAATTAACGTTTCAATGCACTTAATGAATTGTCCAACCAGTTATGAGACTTTTTGGACACATCACTAAAATGCCATATAAACCATATATTACATTAGGTCAGTGCTGACATAATCTTTCACGAAGCATTCTATGTTATAAAATAGTCGAACTCTATGTGAAATAGAGTTGCCCAAAGGTTTTCGTCTTTTTTTGGGCTTAGGCTTCGTCTTTCGCCATTCTAAAAATAGTTTCGCCTAACAAATATATTTAACTGTTGATAAACCCAAATTCGCTACAAGAAAAGACCAAATTTAAACATTAGACCTAGAACATCTATTACTTAACCTATTCAAATTAAATGGCTGGCAGTAAAAGTTTATTAATCTAACGTGTTAAAGTAGTTTTAGACGAAAATCTTTAGTTACCTTTACAGTATAATTTCGCACGATTCAATAGATGGTGTTATACTTTGACTTCTATGTGAATATTGATGTTGATTCAAAGTTAGAAATGGTTTTGTGGTGATTTTTATCAATTAAACGTCAAACTCGCAAAAAGTACTTTAAAGTGTATAAATAAGCTACCCAGGCAATTGATTTGCATCAGCCAATCAGACGAATGTCCTTCTTGAAATTCAATAATTCTATTGATCAGGGTAAACAATGAGGTAAATAGTTAGCCGTAATGATCTGTAAAAATTATAAAAGCCATTGTTACCCGATAACTAATTCTTGTAATTCATGGCATCAAAACTATTTATGGGTGATATGCCCGAATTAATGGGAAATATTCTTAATAATTTAAACAATGAATTTTGTTTTTATACTCGTGTGTACTTGTGAACCGACATTGGTGCCAAATGTCAATTCCTATTCTTTGGCAAACCCCGTTTTCATTTGATAAAACTCCATTATTCATTTCTCAATACTTTTCATCTCTTGACAAAATGAAAAATTTGGTTTGAATGAATATGGGATAGATTCAAATGTTCCAAAAACACTATTTAATTATGCAAGTTTTTTAAAAGTTCTCGATTTATCCAGTATAGAAATTAAAGTTGAGGAATGGATCGATTTCCAGAATGTTGATGATGGTTCGACTCGATTTTACAGATCATTGAATTTTCGCATAATGAATTTATTATTTAAATTATTTGTTGAGAGTGGTGCCATTTTGCACAAATTAGATTCCCATTTATCTGATCACGAATTTAAGCCAGAGATTTTCTACTCATTAGGACGAAATGAACAATTTTTCTCACGACTCCAAAATCTATCCTTGGGTCAAATATCAGGCCACAATAGCGAGAGTGCTACTGCATTATTAGGAATTCTTGCAAAAAGCACTACAACAATTAATGTTTTGAAACTTGAAAGAGTTTATTCAGATTCTAAACCACAATTACTTCATATGCTTGCATACATTATTAAATCACAAGAACATCTTAGGAAGTTTAGCTTAATCTGTGGAAGAAAATTACTTACAGAGTTTCATGGCATCATTTCGGCATTAGAGAGTCAAAACGAATCATTACAAGAAGTTACAATAGAGAATTGTAATTTTAATGAAGAATTTGAAGTGCTGATGAATTGTAAAAATTTAGAAATTCTTCGTATAAGATATTGTGATGATGTGAGAATTTTAGAGACAAACCTCAATACTTTAGAAATTACAGATTCTTTGATTGATGCATCTAGTATAGTACAAATCTTGGAAAAGTCTGGCACATTATTACAACGACTAAAACTTGAATCAAGGGGTGGAGGAATTTATGAAGAACCTTTACTACTTAAAACACTTCACTCTTTCTGCCCAAACATTACATATCTCAACATTTTATATATCGAGTTTTCCACACAACTTCTCGAGCTTATCAGTAATTTACAAAAACTTCAATTTCTCACGTCATTATGGTGCATTAATGGTATACCAGAAGAAGAATTAATAAGGCGGCTTATTCAGTTTGCAGAACTATTGCCATTAACATTGCAATACCTTGACTTAAGGGATATTTGGTTAAATGAATATATAGATATTTTGCTCAATCATTGCAATGCGCCTTTAAAAAAACTGTTAATTTATCGTCTTGATAATGAGAGAACAGTTAAAGCATTAATCGAATTCTGCATACGAAAAAGAACTTTGAATTGTGTGGGTGTAAATTCATATTTTGATGAAAGTGTTACAAAAGAAGTGGAAGGATATGTTACTTTGGCACCATCTAAACCCGTTATTGTTAATTGCTAATTTCGAAAATTCTTTTTATTTAGATTATTGAAATCATTTATAATTTTTAACTCTGTAATATTCTAATACTCATTATAAATAAAATTAGAGAAAAAAATATATCTTTGGAAAAAAATTTTATAAATGATATAAGCGGATCCGAGCCTAATGATAGTACTGTATCGAAATACGTAATAATTGTGGCAGATTGTAATTAATAAAATATGCTGAGAATTTTATTTTAAATTATAAAACTTTGGGGCTTTTTTTAGGGTGTTTTCTGATAGTTAGGTTGTTAACGTTATTACTAAAGAGCATAGGTGGATTTTAGTGTATTATAGATTCCACAAATTTCAAGCCGATCTCAGTATAAGCAGCCACAATAAATTTTACTCTATTATTCGTATAGCTATTTAACTGTTAAGGGAATCGATTACATGTATATTGATGCCATTATTTTGAGATAATATTTGTATGTACCGGTAAATGAGTTAAAGTTTGTTTTTCTATGATGTAGTTTTGTCAATTGCGTTAAATGTTTTCAAGCTTCAATCTCAATGCATGTGATCGTAATAATGTACAACTATAATTACATAAAAGTTTTGATGAAATTCGAATAACGTATTTACTCATGAGCGTTATTTATAATAATGACTTGAATTAATCTTAATTTTGGTAAAAATTGAAACTACACCCTTGCGGCATGCAATTTATAATGTAATTGAAATCTTCTCACGATTTGAGTGATCTAATGATGCATACTTATCATAATCAATCAGAATAAACATAACAATCGATACCTGAACGATCCTTATTTGCAAATGTCATTATCAAAACTATATCCTCATCGTCAGTTAAGCAAAAATTAAACCAAAAATCCATAGTTTTAGGTCGTCGTTGACGTTGGGTTAATGCATCAAATAAAAGGCTAATGAATGAATAATAAAATTTATTGTGAAAACCGACCCTAACACTAACCTTAAGGCCTCATTATTATTTCTATATTTGGATTTTTTGAAATTATTTTAAATTCTTGCAAAGTGCATCTGCTAATGCTTTTCCGCCTTCTGATCCAAGATTATGATGATGATGATTTAAATTTTAAGGGTGTTGTTCTTACAAAGTGCATTTTTTCTTCCTTCAGGTCCAAGGTTATTACCCCAAAGATTCAAAGAAGTCATTTGCTAATGCATTTCGATCTTCTGATCCAAGTTTATTTCACTTAAGTTCCAAAGAAGTTAGTGTGGTGTTTTTCAAAGTGCATCTGCTAATGTTTTTCCTACTTCTTTCCCAAGATTATTGTAGTTGAGACTCAAAGAAGTCATCGTGATGTTCTTGCAAAGTTCTTCTGTAAATAATTTTCCTCCTTCTGCCCCAAAATTATTAACATAAAGATTTAAAGAAATCAGCATTTCCTCCTTCTAATCCAATTCTATTCTCTTGAAGGTCTAAATCTTTCAGTGTGGAGTTCTTGCAATGCATTTGCTATGCTTTTCTCCTTCTAATCCTAAATAATAGCATTTAAGGTTTAAGGAAGTCAATGTGGCTTTCTTGAAAAGTACATTTGCAAATGCTTTTCCACCTTATGATCCAAGATTATTATCAGCAAGAATCAAAGAAGTTAATGTGGTGTTTTTGCAAAGTGTGTCCGCCAATACTTTCCACCTTCTGATCCAAGATTATTACCAGTAAAATGCAAAGAATTTAATGTTGTGTTCTTGCAAACTGTATTTGCTAATGCTTTTTCATCTCCTGATCCAAGATTATTATTAGCAAGATCCAGAGTAGTTAATGTGGTGTTCTTGCAAAGCACATTTGCTAATACTTTGCCACCTTCTGATCCAAGATTATTGCAAAAAAAGTCAAAGTAGAATTCTTACAAATCTTTTTACTAATACATCTTTTGCCATAGATTTAAAATCACCATCAATATAACAATATATAGAAGTAATAGTAGTGTTCTCACAAAGATTTTCAAATATTGTTTAATTGCAAATAAGGTTATAGAAACATTGAAATCAAAAAAACAATTAACAGCATTTTCAAGCCTATACCCTGTTCTATATAATTTATCATCACAAGCCAACTTGTAACACCATGATACAAATAACTGCTAACATGAGTGATATAACTTGTACAGTATATTCAAATAGTGGTCTTGGATGATACGGCAGAGTAATTTTAAATTCAGTTAACAGATTTCATTTTTGAGCATTTAACGTTACAAGGATTATAATTCTTCAAATTATATTGGTAAAATAATTCTGCACCATTGACGGTTTACAAAAGCACATGAAACCAAGTTTTTATAATTAGACCAGAGGTTATTAAATATTATGTAGTACTGTAAACTGCCATATAAAAGACCCGGGTCTGTTACATTTTCTCAATTTTAAACCTGATAGTAGACCCGTGGGACTATTGCATGGATATATGGTCTGATAATTGGAGATTTATGTGGGGTTCAATACTGGACAATATAAATATAGCACAAGTAATACAAATTACATTTTATTTCAAACTATCCGAATGTTTATCTTATTGTATACCCAGGACTTTTATCATTTTAGATCCTATAGTATACCTAGGTTTTTTATCCTTTACAAAAACCTCAACCTATATTGTAGACCTGAGGATAATACATGGTGGGTTTACTATCATGGGGGATCTTTTATATGACTGTTTATGGTAACATTCATTTGGTAATGTTGTTATATTGAAAATTGATCAAGGAGGTAAAGTCCACCTACATTCTGTAATTATGTAAGTTATATATGTATTTATATATACTACATGATACTGCATTTTAATCTCTTAAAATCTAAGATTAATCACCATGACTGTTTAATATATACTGAATTAAATAAGATTGCTTGCAACATCATTATGCAAAACCAGGAACGTAAATTGTGAACAAAAGGCAAGATAAATATGCACTTAATTTGATATGAAACTGCTTTATATTTGAATAAAGTACAATAAAGTACTATTACAAAAATAGCAAATTGATTTTGAATTCTAAAGAACTATTTTTTTACAAACAAATAAAGTGACAGGTATATTCAGGTTTAGTATTTTATGAAAAAGCCACATGCGCCATTAAATTTAAATTTTATAAATAGAATAGTACAAGCAATGAACATTGTTTTCTGTTTGTTACCAATTTAAGTAAAAGATGTCGTTAGTTAATGCTGCCAATTATTATTTATAAATATAACATGGCTTTTAAAATGAGTAGATAGCTTAAAAAGTAACATATTTAAAACAAAATTTCATCCTCAGCTTAATTGACAAAAGGTTTATAAGCTATAAAAATTTAAACAATACAAATATTTAGTGTTTTGCTATTTTTAGAAAAGTTTCAAATTATAATCACTGTTTGAACAATATATCACATGCATTCATTGTTATTCTTTTAATTAGTATTAGTTTAATATATTTTTCTGCTTAAACTATTAACAAAGCAAGGTTTAAGTTTAGAGCCATGTGATGATGCAACACTGTGATATTTAAGTGCATTTGATGCATTAGCCCATACAAAGTTGATTTTTCATTTAGTATTACACACTATCCCATTTTTTCAATTTTTCAAATTTAATTGTACCAATTATTCAATTTTTGACATCTATTTTTTCACACTCTTTTCATCAGGTGTCACCTTATAGAGATCTTAATTTCCTGTAATAGTTCAAAAGAATAACAGAAAAAATATGATTGTCAGCCCAATTTTTTGATTCATTGTTGTGCAAAATAAAAAATTAACCTTAAACTTAAATGTGAGCATTATACTATTTGCAGTAAATTAAAAAAACCTGTTTGTCCATCCAGAATTTTGAAATCCATGTAATGCAAATGAAAAATCAACTTTGCATAGCCTTATCCAATCATCTATGAGTTTTTGTAAATGCATGCTATTTAAATTGCATATAACTATATTCCTAGCAATAGTAAATTTTATAACAGTATTCTTTGCAATAAATCATAATAATATAATCACAATATAATAATTAGTCATAATTATAACTAGAAACAGAAAACCAGTATAAGTTTGTATGTTGCATATTAAATTCTAGAGCATTACAAACAGAAAAATGGCAAAACTATATTTTGATATTTTTATTATAAGATGCATTAAAATTGTAATTTCATTTATAAAAGCACATAAAAGTATAAATCTTTTGCTTTACTCCAGACAATAAATTATAGTATTTTTACCATAATTTTTATAATTATAACCAATTATAGCATTGCAATCACATCTTTGGTTAGATTAAAATTTTTGCAAAAAAAGGATTTTTTTTTATGTAAATTAATATAAAATATTATTAGAAATTTTTTTATTAAAGTTAAAAGTTTATTGTATTAATAAAACTTTGTACTATAATTTTTTGAAGTTTGTAATTACTTATAACTTATAATTAAATTTGTTTTCTAATTTCTTTAAGATTTTTTTATATTTTTGTAAATTTTTACTCTTTTCTATTGAATTAATATCATACATAAATAAATATATGGGCAGTCTAAAGTAGAAACCAAGGAATTTGGATGCTCATAATTTTGAAATAATTTGCAAAACATATTTTGTTATACAAAAGCAAAACAGATCTAAAAAATAACAATTCTGGTTTTAAAACTGTTTATTATTTTAGCTAATTGGCTAATTTTTATAGACTACTGTGATATAGTCATATGGGTGGATTTTAATGATTTTCAGGTAATAAATAAATTTGATCTACAGACCTACATATATAATTGTTATAATAGATAAACAAATTCTAATAGCCATAAACAACAAATAACTGACCAATTAAGTTTATCATATGATATTTAGTTAGATTAGCTTGGATTTTTATTACTATAAAAAAAATTTAGAAATTTAATATCCAATAAAAAATGTTAAATTTACATATTTTATTCTGTATTATCATATTTGCAAATCAGTCAAACATATTTACCCATATGTACTAGCAGCTTTAAATATCTATAAAAAATAGCTTTACAAAAAATACTACTACTCTTTTAAAAATTTATAAAATATAAAACTAATCTACAAGATTTGTTCTTTTTGTTCTAAAGAATAAAACTTGAAGAAGTAGCTTTTTAAAAATTAACAATTTATTAATAAATTGTAAAAATGTGAACATATATGTTTTAATTTAACCCAATCATAATACACACCCTCACTATACATAGATCTGCCAATTGAATACATTTTAATAAAATCAATTTAGTTTGAATTCACAACAAATTTATTTTATTTGAATATTTTGAGATTTAAAAACTATTATATTCACAATACAAACAAAATGTAAATTCAATTTTTAAATATTTAAATTTGATATCTATTGAACATAATACAGTTGACCCTCCCCAAACCGATCCTGTCAAAACTGATAATCTGCTATAATTGGTTAAAAATCGATCCACCATACTGTTCTATAATTAATACCCTATAACCTGCAATTTTCGATATCCGATAGTCTTTATATCTAAGTTTCTGATAGTGTCATGTGAATTTATCCAATCAAATCACATTAAATTTACTGCTTCACGTGACGTAATTTTAATTTAACGGAAAGAACGTCTTGAGTTTTAGATTGTTATACAATATATTACATTACAGTATATGTTTTTATAATACTTTTTTGAAAGCCTGAGTACTTTAACTCCTGGTTAAGGTAATAAAACGTACTAAGTTGATGCTTTTGCTCTGCTCTATACCATATTTGCTTAGTCCATCTTAATATGCCAATTTTTATAACACGACTTTTTTACCGAAATTACAAGGAATATAAGAAGTTTTGAGCCACTACCTTGCTAAAATTCCGTTTGCTGTACAAAAAAAAAGAAGGTTAAACCATTTAGAATGACGATTTACACAAGTGAGGAGTATTAATTTAAGTAAATTTAATCATATTATATATACATTATATAATATAAAACTTACAAAAAAATCAATAAAATTACAGAACGTGTAGCTAATTAATTTAAATTTTTGTTTTTTTTTTAGATTGTAAAAACTTAGATGCATAGGAAACTTGTAATGTGCTGTGTATACCAAAGATCAAAATGGGGTTTGTTTATAGAATAGTAGTATAAGTTGTGTGTAGTAAGTGATATGTAAGTTTTAGATTAGACACATCGTTGAGTATATAAAATATAGTATAAGAAATTATAGTATATTTGTTAATAATAATAGTAAATTAGTTAAAAATGATCTAAGTTAATAAAAATGTGTTTTACTTACTTTGAAAGAACATTTGGTATCATTTATCTTGAACTTAAATATAATTTTAACTAAATTTTTTTAGTTTCGTTTTGATTTTATTAATTTTTATCTTTTCTAGAATTCATGATTCGATTGGCTATTCAACATATGATACATTTTCTATATTATATTCTGAAATCTTATTGGTCAATTCGCGCTGATATTTAACATGTTATTTTTTAAATCTGATAACCTCCAAAATCTGATACAAAACCTGTCCACCATGCATACCAGTTTAGAGAGGGTCGACTGTAAAATATAAGAGTTTATTATTAATTAATAATTATTTAACTTACAATAAATAATAAATAGAATTAAATATTCAATTTAATACATTTTATATGTACTATTGTTAACCTAATTTTTTTAAAAAACATTAGAGTTGCAAATGAATTTTTTTTTAAAAAAAACAAAATAATCTTAAGATATTTTCTTTTTGTTTAATAATAGATAATATGAGAGTTTATATGTCTTTTTGAACTAGATATAAAAAATAACCAAAAAATTTATTTATAAAAAACTTTTAGATTATTAAATTGCAATATGCATGCAAAAAATGTATTAATTTTTACAAATCCATACCTTTTAGTATTTTAATGCTTTGCTAAAATGCCAAATCTTGTATTGCATCTAGCAAGACTCATAATAAAGCAAGTGTCCTTGTAGCTAATCCTAAATATATAATAATATAGAAAAAAATATAAATATTTTGGAAGACTAGTAGTTATCAGAATAATACACAATAGCTTTTAAAATTATGTATCTAAAACTATAGAGTAGTATAAAAAAGCTAATACAAAATTGAAATCTACTTTTTATACTTGTCATGTGAGTAAATGTAATAGTGATGATCTTGCAAAATTATTACAATAGCAAAGTATAGAGTATAGAGTTAAATAAACTATGTAATTAGTAATAGCTACATTAGAGTGATAATCATATAACGTAATAGTCTGTAAGGGTATAAATAATAACTGTAAAATAGAAGAGCAAAGAGTCTATTTCTTACTTTGATGCAAAGGCACAATTAATAAAGCAAATAAATACTTAATCTTTCATAACAAAAGAAATAAACAAGCGAGTGTTCTATCGAGACAGATTTTAGTATACCTAACTCTATATTGCTTAACCCCGTGACAAATAGGACCTGGGTAAGCAAAAGTTGATCACATATTGGCAATAGATTTCAATTTCCTTAGTTGGTGAGACGCATCGTTATATTTGAGCATGGGTGGCTTAGGCATTGAAAAACTGTTTTATTATGGAAAAGATGAGTTTGATGGTATAGAAGGGTTTTTATATGATTTAAGAGTTACTCTATGTCAAAAAAGTGGAACAATGCAACCAAATGCAGGAGGATTTGTAATTATATGTCAGATATAATAAAATCATGGGTAATGGAATTAATAAAAGCATCAGACGATAATTGGGATACAGTAAATGTTGATATTGTTAAGAAAATTAAAGGTATTAGCAATGATGAACGAGTAGAATTAGACGATGATTTGGAAGTAAAGATCATTGAGTTAATTCAAATGAAACAGAGAGAAGAAGAATCTGTCAAAATGTATACATACCGTTTTGATATATGTGCAAAACAAGTAAGATATACCATTGATTAAGAGGATCTAATATGTTGGTTTGTTTCTGGTTTGAACAAACCATGTAATTGCGAAGTTATGCCATTAAGTCTCATATCGTTTGATGCGGCAAAAACAATTGCAGAAATTATAGAAAAACATTTATTAGAAGTAGAAAATAAGGAGGAAATAGTTGGAATCACGAATGATGGCAAGAGATGAGTAAGACGAATAATAAATATTTGCCTATTGCTTATCATGATGAAATTCTTCAGCAAGATACAAAATCTTAGATATGTTTGATAAGACAGACATTTACGAGACTAGTCATGAAGCTAAAATTGTTGAATATGAAATCGAGATAATGGGCGAATTGGAGAAAGCCAAAATGGACGAAGTTGAAAATTCGAGTGATGGACTTTTGGATTGGTTAACTATAATCGATGATGGATATTTAGAGAAGTATGATAAAAGGACATGTTAGTAATCGAAAATGAACTTCAAGCCATCAATAGGAGCAAGATATTTGAACATTGCAAGAGTCTCTAGAAATGAGGCATGTTAATGGAACATATAAGGTTGATCAAAGCTCCCACTACAAAATTGGAGTTGAAACAGATTATGATCAAAAATTTGTTAATAAAGGCTTCAATATTGGAATGAATATGGTTGAAAACTATTATGAAAATGAAATCTTGGTTGAGAATATTGTATTTAGGATGTTCATCAATATTAGGTCTGCTTATATGGTAAATGCCAATGGAATAATTAATGTTGAAAATTGCTATCCACACAGAATTGATAATGAAAAGAACACGCAGATAGGATTGCATAATGATCAGTATGGAAATATAGATCATGTTAGAATGTGTAATATTGAACATTATAATAGAATATATAATAAAAACAATAGATTGGTGATAATGAACATAATGCGAATATGGGAATGTTTACTACAAACAATTTAGGAAATCATGAAATGGATAATTATGGATAGTTTTATTCATGTCATATGTGTATTGTGTTTTGATCCGGGAAGGACAATTTGATTAGATGATGAAAGTGAAATAAGATATTAATTAGTGTTGCCGGCCGTAAGTAATTATTACAGCATTTACGAATTACAACCTGGGTTGCAACCCTTGGTTACAGCTAAGACCCAAAGTTGTAAATATCCGTATTGCTATATAAGGTTGAAAGAGTTATAATAGTCATTATAGTTGTAATTGCCATAAAACGTAATAGATATAAATATCATAATAAAAACTCGTTTTGTACCCTAAACTGAGTATAAAAACGTCAATTTTTTTCTATAGGGAACAATACTCAAGAAACCTGAATAATTTGCTTGAGAATAGTAAATTTAGCTCATCGTTAACAATATTTAATTTTTAATTGGTACATAAGTACTATGTAAAAACAAATTTTTTTTCATTGTTCATTTTTGTAAATATCCTATACCTGTTGAATGTCATTCATAGATGTAGATTGATATAAATATTGCTACGATTAGTAATCGTGAAAGATCTTAACGATTAATAAAAATAAAGGTTCTTTTTTTGTTACATAAAATTAGAGTAGCTGTGCGATATTGTCGTGCTAAAACCAGAGTGTAGTATAACATTTTAATCCATAAGCCTTGTCGCAAAAGTTTGCAAGCCACTCAGATTATATTCCTATTAAGTTTATGCTTAAGGAACTCGTAAACCTTTTTAGACCCATTAGTGTAAAATTAATAGCCGAATACGGTGGTGTTGATCACGGGACCCAATTTTTTGCGATATGAGTATTTTTATTCTAATTACCGCAGCTAATTTGAAGTCTCCATTTTAGTTTTTTTAAGAAAAAAGTATCACTGCCAAAAAATTGAGACATTTAGCAAGCACATTGCCATAAACCACCAGATAACCCTGTATGACACAGCTAATAACTTGTTTATCTGACAGTGAATTTAATATTTGTCATTTCTGGCCATTTGGGGCCCATAAATAACACATATTAAATTTCACAACAATTACTATAATTTGACAATTACAGTAATAATTAGCATTTTAGTATCTCATCCGTCATATCTAGTTTACTGTTTTGAGCAAAGCAAATATTAATACCAACGTATAACCCAATTAGATTTAAGATTTTGCTTTCGATTTATTCTTTATAAAACCATACATTTCATACTTCGGACTATGTTTCTGGTATTCATACATCGTATTACTTCATGGTATAACTCACATAGCCCGATCAATATATTTATCACGGCTATTATAACCATTACGCCTATTACAACCATTGAGTTTATTGCCTATTACAACCATTACACCTATTGCAACAATTACACCTATTGTAGCTATTTTATGAATTATGACTATTGTGCCTATTACGGCAAAAAATTACAACCTTTGAATAAAAGGTTGCAACTTTACAACCCCATCAATCCTATTACAGCAGGAAACTTAGTGTTAATGATGTCAAGTATAGTTGGATATAGGTCATTGTATGAATATTAGTATGAAACTTCAAAGATGAAGTTATTGGGGTTCTAGCTCATGTCATGTGAGTAACTGTAATAGTGATGATCTTGCAAAATAATTACAATAGCAAAGTATAGAGTATAGTTAAATAAACTATGTAATTAGTAATAGCTACATTAGAGTAATAATCATATAACGTAATAGTCTGTAAGGGTATAAATAATAACTATAAAATAGAAAAGCAGAGAGTCTCTTTGATACAAAGGCACATTTAATAAAGCAAATAAATACTTAATCTTATATTACAAAAGAAATAAACAAGTGAGTGTTCTATTGAGACAGATTTCGGTGTAGTTAACACTATATCACTTAAACTCGTGACAATACTGGCACAATTAAAAACTATTTGGTACTTCAATGTTGATTTGATATAAAACTGCTAAGGTACCTTAACAGTTTTATATCAAATATCAATATCAAACAGTAATTGCAAATAATCTAATATAATCCAAATGTCTCAAATGGTTATTGGGTTAATTTAAAATAAAATGACCTATTGGGTTATTTGAATTTTATTGGTAGAAATAACAATTTATTAAAGCTTGATTAAATTATAAAATTCAAAGTTAACAATAATTCAAAATATTAAATATTTAATACTTATACTAAACTTTGATCAATTTATAATTTTTTAAGTTCATTCACACCAGTTCTCAAAAGTAATATTTACTTTAAACAAAAGACAGGTTATTTATTGCTAAATTACTATGATTGATTTCAGAAACTCTATAATTACATAACATCATTAAGAATCTTAACTATTGAATCTGATTCTATAATCTTGTATTATGAGTCTTATAATATAATTTAGAGCTTTATTTGACTCTAGTTACCCAGACCAGTCTATCTATGCCTCAATTGAAGCCTTACTATTATTAGATAGTTTAGTTAATTTTAGTTAGTCTTACTAGTGTATAGTTGTGATACTTATATAAAGGGTTTATTTAGTCTCTCACAATAAACATACATAATAAGATTTATGATATGTATCAAAACTATATCAGGTATTGTACAAATTTATAGCAAAAAAAGATTTTTAATTAATTAAAATTAGAGTAAAACTATTTGTTACTGGTGGCAACAGTCCCATACCAATAAGAATCAAGTTTAGGTATAATGCTATATCTGATCATATAACATGAAAATAAAAAATACTATAAAAATCTATAAAAATTTTTAAGTTAATGGATAGGATTTAGACGTACTACCAGTAGTACTTTGTACTAAATTTTGACAGCTTTTTAGCTATAATATCTAATAATCTAAATAATTAATTATGATTTTAAATAACTCTTTATAATTTGCTAGATATAGGACATTATATATAAAAAGTTTGATACTTTAAGTCTTATTTTTGATTTTATATAATTTTTTTTAAAAATTTTTCTTTTTTGGTAAAATTTTTTTGCGCTAAGCCACAATTTAAAAATTACTAGTAATTTAATAATAAAAAATGTAAATGGGAATGTACTAAATTTAGTACAGATAAGGTTACACAAAAATTGAGGTCATTGAAAAATTTTTTTCTTAATAATTTTATTATTAATATAAAAAAAATCCTACTAACCAATTTTTGAATATTTATTAAATTTTTGTATATAAAAAAATTTGGTTCTAAATTTTTTATATTTTTTATGAGTTTTAGAAAAGTGTCTAAATCTAGTACAAAACAGTAAATCCAAACCATTAAATTTCTTAAAAACTAATGTATAAAATTTTTTAAACTTTTATTATTTAAAAGATATAATTTAATAGAATTTTATTTTGTTTTTATTTTATAATTTTGAAAACTTAGCTTATATAAAATTTAAATTAAATTATATTATTTTAAATACATTTTTTTTTAAATTGAATTGAATAACTTTGAAGCCTAATTTCTTATAACCTGTAATTCAAATTTAATAAAATTTATATAGTATATTTATTATATGCACACCAAGGCACTTGCATAATACAGCACATTACACTATATATTTGGTCTAAAAATAGCTAATATATGATTTTTTTAAAAAATTTTTTTATTTTTTTTGAATTAAATAAGTTTTATATTATAATTATAAAAATATAACTATAATATAATAATAAAAATAATATAATAATTAATTTAAAAGATATTTTATTAAAATATAAAAAAATTATATATATACTATTAATAATTTATTAATTTACTATTACAGTAAAAAATTAATTTAAAATTGGTGTGCAAACATTTTTGCACTGCAACATATTGTTATAGAATAGGTTTTAATTTTGGTAAAAATTAGTTTGAAAATTAGAACTTAATAAGGAAATTTTGTAATAACTGTATTTAGTAATAGTGATATGCGAAATTGATGTGCAATGACACTCAATGACGCTTAGCGACGCTTAACGACGCTTAGTGACACTTAATGACGCTTAGCGACACTTAACGATGCTTAGTGACGCTTAATGACGCTTAGCGACGCTTAACGACACTTAGCGACGCTTAGCTCAATAGATATATAAACCCACCTTATTTCCCTTAGTTTTAGACAGATCCAGACATTGTATTTTATCTTTACCTTTATATTATTTATCCTCCTCTCTTATTATTAATAAACTCTTGGGATTTCTAATGAATAGACACCTTGGAATAGCCCTCTTGTTAAATTAATAAACTGTGTATTATCTCTTGTTGTTTTATACTGAACTGCCTCAGAGAAGTGTATAGTTTCTTACAGACATAAAAGAAACTATACTTCCCTCTT
>QKWP01002425.1:0-19852 GCA_003550325.1 Gigaspora rosea
TTAAATCTAACTTGTCATATAAGAAAACCAAAGTATTAGATCTTGATGATACTAAGTATTTCTTATACTATATGCCATTAATCAGCTATATTGAAAATATATTAAAAATTCCTGATATAGCACAAAATTTAGAATTTGAATATAAAAAATTATATAAAACTACAGAGATATATATAACTTTTAATATTATTTGTAAATACAATATTTATTTTGTTTTTATTAATCTATTTTTATTTTTTTTTAAAGGATGGTAAAGAGATTATTTATAAAGAGCAAAATAATGGAATATGGTGAAAAACTGCTCAAAATTCTTTGCCTATAGGATCAAAATCAATTATTTTATATTCAGACGCAACAAATTGTGACACATTGGGTAAAAGTCAGCTTCACCCAATATATATGTCACTAGGAAATATACCTACATGGCGAAGAAATAAGCAGGATGCAAAGCAGTTATTTGGTTATTTGCCAATAATTAAAATATTTACTAAAAATAAACCAATAGTCAGACAAACTTTTCATAGATGTTTAGAAGTTATTTTAAATCCAATTCAACAGTTTTCATATTCTGGTATAAATTTGTCAATTAATAACAAAATTGTTTGGACCTTTCCAAAAGTTTCAATTATAATTGCAGATTGACCAGAAGTTGCAACATTTTGTTTGACTTATAAATCAACAAATTCAAATCACTCTTGTTATTTTTGTTTAGTAAATAGAGAAGATTTGGCAAATACAACCCGTTCTAAACATGATTTGGTGTTTAGAATCATGAAAATATGCAAAACTGTCTTAATAATAGTGAAGAAAATTCAGTATGTATAGAATCCATACCAAATTACTTTTGGAACTTTAAGTAAGTTTATTGTTTTATTTATTTTATTTTATTCTAATAATTTTGAAATAATTTAAAAATATTCGGAATACTAAAAATATTTAAAGAGTACAAAACAAACTTTACTTTAGATACTTAGTTTAGATTTAAATAATTTCGAATTATTGCAAATTATTTTAAAATAGATTGAAATATTTTAAATATATTTAGAATTCAAATGCAAATTTTACTTTTACGATGATTAATTAATGCTATTCATTTCGCAACTATTTGAATAATATTAAACTATTTCGAACTTTAAGGGTAGGGTGTACAAATTTCCAATTTTATATAAAATCGATTGTAGATTAACTTTATGTAACTAATTTATATGATGTCATATGATTTACATGTAAACATCATATGATCTGACCAATCAATTTTTTGTACAGCCTACAAAAATCATATAGCATCCTACAAAAATTTAATTATATGTAAAGTTGATTTTTTTTAAAGCAATGGATATTGTGCAACTTCATTATTATAAACAAACTATTTAAAACTACCTATTATATAAATTTTATACAAATTGGTCAAGATCTTAAAAAAATTTATCAGAAGCATTTTTTTATTTACTTATAAAATTCCCAAATACTATGTAGATCATATGAAAAAAGATCTACGTTCACCCTACTCTTAAATATTATAACTACGCATATATAAATATATAATCATTATTAATATTTATACTTTTATTAATTTTAGTGATATGAATATTTATAAAGCAACAGTTATTGATAGAATGCATCATTTAGATTTGGGATTATTTAAACATCAAATTAATTTTACACACAGTCTATTAAAAAAAATATGGAGTTTCAATTCTGAATACTATTGATAATAGATTAGCTAATATTCCAAGATTTCCAAAACTTAAAATTTTTAAAAATAGTATTCAATCACTTGCTAGAATTACTGCAAATGAGTATCATAACCTTATGAAGGTTATGATATTTGTTCTGGACAACCTGGATATTGGTGAATCTATTCAAAATAAGTTATTGAAGCTTTATAAAGATTGGAATAATATGTATCTTTTAAGTTGATATGAAGAATTCACTGATAGTGACTTAAAAGATTTTGAGGTATGTAAATAATTTCGCAACTTTGCGAAATATTTTGGAATTATTTGAAAAATTTAAATTAAATAATTTTATTATCAAATATTAATATAGTTATATTTTATTTAGAATCTAATAATAAATTGGGCTCAACAATTTACTAAACTTTAAACTATATTCTGCTTCTAAATTAAAGTTTCCAAAATTGCATTCATGGATATATCATACTACTAATTTAATTAAAAAATATGGTTGTTTGAATGGATTTTCTACTGAAACTAATGAAAGTCTTCATAAAGATTTTGTTAAAACACCATATTATTTAAATAATAAACAAAATATAAAGGATCAAATAATGAAAATAGTAATAATTGTTTAATTATTAATAATGTTTATAATATTTTTTTAAAAGTTAACTAAATTTATTTATATTAAATAGGTTCAAAGACAGGCTAGCATCAAATTTGTTATCAAGCAAACTAAAAAATTCCAAAACTATAAATCCTTTTAAATTTACTAATTTAATTTGGACATTTGGTTTAAATAATGCTCAGGAATTTATTAATCACAGATTAAAAAATTATAGGCCAAATTCTAAAATATATTCTGGGCTTGAACATTTATTAAAATATTTAACTATGTATTTTAGTTCAACAAACCAAAATAATTATATAATTAATATATATAGCTGAGTAACTTTAGAAAATGGGTCTATAATTCAAGCAACAGATAATTTTTATGGAAAAGCCTGGTATAGCAATTAGCAGTTGCTATAAATTCTAAAGAACTATTTGAATATTTGACAGATGAAGGAATTTGTTATGAACAGGTATAGTATTTGTTGTATTTTTTTTTAGATTTTTTAAAATATTAAATTTTTAATGAAAAATTCTATGCGCCACCCGGGTGGGATCTATGTTTTTTACCACCCTACCAAATCGGCCAATCAAAATTTTTTTCTAGATTAGATTGTTTTGTTTATAAATATTTTACCGTAATTTTATTTTTCACTTATTTTTCGTCATTGGTTCATCCATTTGGTGTCGACTATTTCAGTATGTTGGTGTTTTGCATTCGTGCTTTTCTTTTTGCATTTATGCTTACTTGCTTTTCGCATTTGTGCTTCTTGCCTCTTTGCATTTGTGATTTCTTGCTTCCTTGCGATTATGCTTTCTTGCATTTTTGCATTCGTGCTTCTTTGCTTTTTCATGTTTGTGCTACTTTGCTATTTGCGTTCTTGCTTTTTTGTGTTTGTGCTTCCTTGCTTTTTTGTTTTCATGCTTTCTTGCTCTTTTGCGTTCGTGCTTCTTTGTTTTTTGTGTTTGTGTGCTTTCTTTCTTTTTGCGTTTGTGCTTTCTTTCTTTTTGCGTTCGAATTAGCGTACTAACTCTTTTTATTTCAGATTTTTAGATTTCTTTCCTGTTGCTCTCGGCATTTGTAGCTGAATCTCTGGAGTGGACTTCGGTTTGGTTCCCGTATACTCTTGGTATTTTTTTCTATCTGTATCCTTTTTTTTTCTGATATAATTAGCGCACTAACTCTTTTTTTCAGGTTTCTAGGTTTCTTCCCCGTTGCTTTTAGTGTTTGTGATGGAATGGACTTCAGTTTCGCTTCTCAGTGTGTTCTTGGGTTTTTTCTATAAATATTCTTTTTTTATTTTATTACTATAATAACATCTTTTTCCTTTTCTTTTTAGGTTTCTTCCTCATTGCTTTTGGCGTTTGTGGTGTGAATCTTTGGAATGGACCTTTGGTTCGTACTCTTGGCATTTTTTCGCACGTGTATCCTTTTTTTTTTGTTGATATAATTAGCGCACTAACTCTTTTTCTTTCAGGTTTTTAAGTTTTTTCTTTGTTGCTTTCGGCGTTTGTGGTTGATTTACTGGAATGGACCTTCGGTTCGCTTCCGATGTGTCCTTGGCGGTTTTTCCCACATGTATCCTTTTTTTTAATATAAGTAGAGCACTAACTCTTTTTCATTCATCATTTTTTGGTGGGTTTGTCCAGTAGGTTCTTCGTCGTCTTTTTGTGGGTTCTTTTGTCGTTTTCTGGTAGTTCTTCCAAGGATTCTTCATCATTTCCACTTTTTGTTTCCTGTTTCTTTCGCTGTCCTTGTCGCAGTAGATGGACTGATTCTTCGCCGCCCTTGTTGCAGTGGATTTGGGGGTTTTGTCACTTCATTATGCAATGATATTTATTACACAATGATGTTCATCAAACTTTTATTTTTTTACACGAAGTTTTTTTCTTTTTTTTTGTTACATACAAAGTTTTTTTCTTTTTTTTTTGTTATGCAAAGTTTTTTTTTATGTTACGGTTTTTTTAAATAAAAAAATTGTATTTTTAATGATAAAAAATTGTATTTTTAATAATAAAAAATTGTATTTTTAATGATAAAAAAATTGCATTTTTAGTGAGATTTGATTGGATGATCACTGGAGTAGCAAAAATAATTTACCACCCGGGGTGGCACATAGATAACTCCATTTTTAATATTTAATTTTTTAGATATACTTATTAATCTAAGTTGAAACTACCAAAGGAAATGTGAATAATCTTGTATTAATTCTGTGGTATGATTTTAAGTCTACAAGGAATCAATATCATTATGGATGTTCTAAACTTAAATTAACAGAATTATATAATATAGTTAATGTTGAAGCAATTAAAAATAATGTTCATATAATTCTACGCTTTGATAAAACTAATAATTATTTAGTAAATAAGTATATCTTCTAATAAAATTAAATCAGTTTAGAAAAATTTAAAATAGTTCGAAATGTTTCGCATTAATTAAGTACATATAAAATTCTATAAAGTAAAAACATGTGAATTTAAAGTTCAGTATATTAAACTATTTAAAAGATGATATTAAGTATAAAAATTTAAGGGCTAAAAAAAACATTATGCAAAATATTTTACATGATATCAAATAAACTTACAATAATTCAGAACACATATTTTACAATTATAATTAAATTAAAGTATTATTAAAATTTAAAACCTTTTAAAATTTTTTTTTTTTAATTGGTGATCATGCCATACTTTTATTTATAAAAGTAGTCACATTATCTAATGCTATTACTATTTTCAGTACTTTGTACCTTACAATTAAACTACAGCTTATCCGGTTACTCGAGGCACTTGTGTGTGACCTGCCAATTCAGAATTCGTCTCCCTCCCTTATCGAGTAATTCTCAATGTGAGAGTTCACTAACTTGGTTCTGAGGCCCGTCATGATTGCATTAATCATTGTTCCACCAACTAAATACACCTGTTTCTATCCATTTTTTAACCTCGTCACAAGTAATCCTGAAGCATTCTTTCCACTCTCCTTTCTTCGTACCCTAGATATCTGAATTCTTCTTAGTTTGGTCTTCTTCGTTTTCGGTGTTGCTAGATTTTTCCGATTTACAGGACTTTCTCTTTTCGCTTTTCTTCCTTTTGTTCTTAGCGGATATTCCTACTTCTTTTTCCCACTTTACAGTCTTTTTGCATCTTTTGTTCCATACCTTCGTTTGAAAACTCGATGACCACTCTTCTAACCATGAAAGTAGTATCTGATTGATCGTTTTATTGCCCAGACCGCACTCTTCTAATTTTCTTCTGACTTCTAGTTTTATAATACCTTTCATTAGAAGGATTCTTCTTTGGTCGGGAGGTAGGTCTCCGTTAGTCAATGTTCTTAGTAGGTGCTGCCAGCTTATCTTCTGTTGTTCTTCACTTGGTAATAAGGCCCAAATTTTCTTGATTATTTCTGTCTCCTCCTGATTCCAAAATTCTAAGTCTGAAGTGCACGTGGCCAGATGTTCTGAAGTTTCTTCCTCTGTCATACATTTCCGACACTGAGTGCTCGGGTACAGATTGGATTGATTACATGATCTTTTTACCAGGGTAGGAAGGGAACCATTGATTGCTTTTACTATAAAAGCCCATCTTTTATTGTCTTTTTTATTAAGAGCCTTTGTTTTTTTGGATGTTACGCCATAGGCTTCTAAAGGTTCTCCAATCTTTATATTCATCCCTTCTGGTATGTGATTCATCTTTTTGGTGTCTAAAGAAAGTCCATTCGGCCTTATAATGTGTATCTATCAATCTTTTGACAAATTTTCTTATTGGAACCTCTATTTGAAGGTCTTGCCAGGTAGGGGTATATAGGAACCCCCTCGTAGCTTCCATCCTTATTACCGTTTGGTCTGATAGCAATGTCGCTTCCTTTGCTAAAACGTCTGCTCTTTCGTTCAGTGATATTCCTGAGTGCGCCTTTACTTTGTGTAGGGTTAGATTCAATTTTTTGCCTGTTATGTTCTCTTTAATCTTGCCTAATAAACCGCTGTTTTTAATCTTATACCAGCTTCTGTGTGAATCGAGACTTTCCAAACCTTCTATGCTTTGGATTGCTGCTTGGCTATCTGTGTAGGTATCAACAGAGCTTAAAGAGGGAGAAATTAGTAAGACTTCTAGGATACCTGTTAGTTCTGACCTCGTAGAGGAGAACCACCCTTCAATTCTACCTTTCGTTTCTCTAACTATTCTATTATCTTCATCTATTTGTACTATACTATAACCTGCCCTACAACCTTTCCCTCCTGTATTTCCAAGGCATGAAGAAATTCTGTGCCAGGTTTTGTCGATCATGTGGCACAGCAAAATCCTTTAAAGTTCGATTATATTAGGGTTAGGGTTAGAGTCATGTGTCAGATAAAGAGTCTATATAGTAAAACTGCCCAATGAAAACTTTTTTTTAGTGCGCTAAAGGCAGTTTCTTATGCAAAATTTCAAGAAATGAGCGATATTTAACAAAATAAACGTTTGTTTTGAAATTTTCTGATTGTGTTACATTACACCTGATCTTTAAAATCTGATTTGTGGATCAGAAGATCTTCGCCACATGATCGACAAAACCTGGCATAGAATTTTTGTATGCATTTCCAAGTGAGCCGTCCGTGTAAAACTAGAGCTTATTAAATTTCCTGTTGAATAACAGTGCTTCTTCAAGCTCCTGCCTTTTCTTTTCACTCGAGACCATTTTTCTTATGCTAACGATATCCCAGGTTTCTAGTCGTTCCATATGCATCATGTTGCTTTCTTCTTTAACTGATATATTTAGATCTTGCGTTCTTTAAATTATCAAGGTCCATTAAAATCCGCCAGCCGCCGGTTTCTTTTTTAACCCAATTGTCAATGTTGTTTATCTCCTTGCAGCTCAGTATTGTTCTGTCTTGGTTTATTTTTTCTTTAATTCCTCTTGTGGGGTCCTTTCTTTTTGAGCTATGCTAGTTCTCTTTATCATTCTCTTCCCATTCCATAATTTCAACTTGCAAATCTGGGCGCTTGTCTATAACTCTACCAAGTATCAGTTTGTTTTCACTAATGTAGACTCCTAGAACCCACTCCTTCTTAGAACGTTTCATAGAGATATTTTTCATTTTTTCCTGTATCAAGAGGCCATTATCGCTGGAAAGTGTCTGGAACTCTGGCTTGATTATTCTTGTTTCCTTATTTGTTAATACTATTTGTTCTACCACTCGGAACCAATTTGGGATTCACCCTTTGGTTGGGTGATTCCTGATATTCTTTATTTGCTGCCAGGTTAGTAATCCATGGTTCCTCCTTGTTGTAATTTGTTCCAGATACCAGATTTTTAGTCTGTTGATACTTGCATATTTCCACGCTATTTATTCATTACCAGAATCTTCCTGATCTCCGTGTCCTTATTTTGAGGATGCATGATTCGCCAGTCATTCTCGTTCAGCTTACTTTCAATTGAGATTTTTAATGTCTTTGCTATGCCTAAAATTGCAGTGTTTAAATTATTTAGCCACTTTTCTCTATTTATTTGGTCTGCATTTAGTAGCCAGATCGGCTCTGTAGAGCACAATTCCAGTTGCGCTGCCTTGAGTCTTAATCTCGTTGTCTCTTCTGCAAGTTTTTGGGTTATTTAGTCTAATTAACCATTCCGTTATTGAGTGCTCACAGTGCCTCTGCCAGAATGATTTGAGGCCTACAATATCAGGGTGGTATACAAGAGAGTTTGTTAGGGTCCTTTCTGCCTTTGTTTTCCACTTTACTACCTGCAACATTGGGCTTTGTATGGCATCACACTCTTGTTTGTTTAGAAGGATGAGGTTTAGTTTATATTCCAGTCTGAGTAGTAGTATTTTGTTGTTGATGTATTTGGCTTGTTCAATAGAGATTTCTTTGGGCTTTATCAGATGTGCTAATTCTGCTGTTTCCCATTTAAGTCTAATTTTTGTGCTTCTTCTACTACCTCTTGCTGCTATCCAGATTCCAAGGTATCGAGTTAGATCTTTTTCCTTCTTTATTCGAACCTCTTGCTTTTTTTTACAAAATAGGAGCGATGTAGTGCTTCTATCCTCTTTTTTGCCATAAACTACAATTTCTGTTTTCTTTGGGTTTAGCTCAATTGAGTTGACCTCAAAGAATTCTTTGGCTATATCTATTATTCTCTGGATCTCTTCTTTGGACTCTGCCATTAGAACTGTATCGTTAGCGTATGTGAGCCCGCCAACTACTATTTCCTTTTTTTGCACCTGATCGTTTCTAGGATTTATAGGCCATTCCATCTCTATCCTTGCCCCAACTTTCATTTTTTGGAGATACACTAGTAAAGGATCGAAGTATATTCTCCACAGCAGAGAGGAGATCACTTCCCCTTGGTCTATTCCCTCTTTTGCTCGAAAACCTTCTGTTAGGCCGAATTTCGTAATTATTTTGATTTCTCTATTGTCAAAGAGATCTATTAGTATATGTACTAGTTTCGGTGGGAATTTAATTCTCTTCATCGCTTCTTTGAGGCCGCCAAGTCGTACTGAGTCGAATGCTTTTTTAATGTCGAGAAGGACGATCTATAGTTCTTTTTCTTTTTCTTTTGCTTCCTCAATGAGGTTGTTTATGATATGTAAAGGCTCCTGAGTGCTTTCTCCAGGAAGCCCTGCAAAGTTGAGGCCTTTGAGGATCTGCTTCTCTACTATTATTTTACTCAATCTCATTTGTAATATTCTTATAAAGCATTTTCTGGCCGCCTCCAGCAGCATTATGGGTCGCATTTTTTGCATGTTTAGATCCTATTCCGCAATTTTTGGTATAGGAAATACCATTCCGATCTTCCATTTTCTTGGGTAGATTTCTTCTTTTAGGATTGCGTTTAGGAGTTTTAACATAAAAACTTTGGTTTGTGGGCCTATGTTTCTCAGAAGGATGTAACCAATTCCTGAAGCTTCTGGGGCTGAGTTATTTGAAGTTTTGGCCATAGCGTTCTCCCACTCTTGAGGTTCTATCTCTTGTAACACTGGAGAGTACCATTCCTCATGAATCCATTTCTTTGGGCTGTATTCTTGCTGCTAATCTTCTGGTGGTTGTCCTTTTGTAGGACTGGGACTGTTGTATTGCTTCTCGTAATAGTATGCAACTGCTCTTTTTACTTCGTCTGGTTCATGAATTAGCTGTGTGCCATCCTCTTCATCATTGTCCTCTATGAGAATTCTTTCGATCTTTATTTTCTGCCAGGGCCTTTCTAGTATGCTGTTTAGCATTCTCTTTTCCTCGTTACCTATCATACCGAACCTCCTTTCTACGTATCCTCTAATTTCCTTTTCCTTTTCTACTCGTTGTTCTGATACCATCTTATTTTCAATTATTTTACTCCATGTTCGCGCCTGATCAAGCCATTCTTGTGTCCAGCGTGTGTCAATCAATGGAATACAGGTATCATTATGGCTATTTATCTTTGCTATTGTTGCCATGATCCCAACTCCTTCAATTATGTCTATTGTGCTGCCCAGATTCTTTTTTGCTCGTCTATAGCTATCTATATCTGGGTTCCAGGTCACAAGTTTTTGTTTTTCTTCAATTGTGTTTTTGACCTTTTTGCTTGGGATAGTTTTCTTCGCAGCTCTGTTTATCCATAGAACCAATTTCTCCCATGCTTCATTAATTGATGTATCTGACACACTATTCTTATTTGGATCCCCATTTTTCTCCCTCATCTTCTTCTCTTTGTTCCAGTCTTCTAGGACGTATTTGTCAAGCAGATTCCCATAGTTTTCCCAGTCCTCCTTGTCTGCTTTATCGTATAGGTATATCTGTCTTTCCTCTAAATTCGCTCTTCTTTGCTCTCCATGGGATCTGGTACCTATCAGTGGGCTTGTGAAAATTCTGGCCCAAATGAGCTAGTGATCACTCCCCGTGCAGTATTCCATATCGGCTATGTCGCTTTCGCACACTAAGCTCTTAAAATCTTGGTCTACCCATATATAATCTATTCTTGAACTATATTTTCTGTTCATCCAAGTGTATTTCTTACTGTGGGGATTCAGGAGTCTAAATATATCTGCAAAGCCTATACGCTTTAGCCATTTTGTAAGAGGGGAGTATGCAAACTTTGATGTTGCATTACAATCTATTTCCATATCATCGATTCTTGTTATCTGTTCTCTCTTGCATTTAGATCCCCCTATTATCAATTTCGTGTTGCCTTTTCGCTTTGAAAGTCAAGTACAACTCTTTGTTGAATCCTTTTTTAAGTCTCAATATTATTTGGAGGGATATAAATTATCCAAATTATTATGATTAGCTGTTTAAATTTCAATGTTGGCCTAAGGGAGTAGTTATCTGGCGTAGATACTTCTGTAAGATATTTTTGCCAATCTTTTTTAATTAGCATAGCTACTCCCGATCCTTTTTTCTTGTCTATCTTTTCCCTAGTGCCAAAAAACCTATAGTCCTTCATGTCAACTTTACTTATTTGTAATTCCTTGCTATTTATATTAGTTTCTAGTACCCTTATACAGTCTATACCCCATTCTAACCCATGATCGATTAATTCCTGAAGTTTTGTAATATTGTTTCTGATACTATTAATATTATGGAACCCTATTTTTAAAAAGTCTAATTTTGGTAGAAACCGTTCTCCCCACTTGTGAAAGACCCTTTTGTTCTTCACCTTTCTCCTGATCAACTGGTGCGCCCATTAGGATCTATTGGGAAGGGTATCCCTTCCCACATTTTCGAGTTTTTCGAGTTTTTCGAGGATATTTACTAGCAAGCTATTCTCGGTTGGGGGCAATGCCAATTCTTTAGGTTTTTTGCTTGGGTATAAGACTTTTTTCCCTTTATGCTTTTGGCTGTGTTTGTGTGTTTCAGATTTCATCTTGTGTCTATCTAATGTTATTGTGGAAATTTCTATGTTTTCTCTTCCAGAGCTACTATATTGAGGCTGGGTCTCCAGGTTTGGTGCGTTCTGTTCTATAGGGGTTACTGGTACTGACTCTTCCTGATTTCTATCTAGTGCCCAGTCCAGTCTCATGTTATAGTAATATACTGTTCTTCTAGCAGCCCTTTCTTTATCTATCTTATTTTTGAAGTAAACTGTAGCACGTTGTCTTTGATTACCATTGTTATTTCTAGATATATATACCGCTTTTGCTTTTATTGGTCTTAGCTGTCTCAGTAAGACTGCATCTGTTGCATTTCCTGGGATATATTTGAGAGATAACTTGTGTGCATTTCTGTCTTCTAATGTGCTATGGTCGAACTCACCTGGTGTAGTCCTAAGGGTTTTACCATTTTCAAATTGGATGGACCAGGCCTCCTTTATCACTTCATATTTAGCATGGTTGTGTGTTCTAATTTCAATATGTGCTGCTTTCGTGGTTTTTATAGTACGAAATTCTATGATTGTTGCTTCTCCGTAGTAGGTTAGGGCCTTTTTAATTCTGTAATCTTGTATACCTAAAGGGATATCCCATAAAGTGAATTGGTATGTTTGCATCCCCTGCTGCTTTTTAATAAAGTATCTATGCGAGTTATTTGGTGCCCATGCCGAGCTATAGATGTCTTCTNTTTGGCTTGTTCAATAGAGATTTCTTTGGGCTTTATCAGATGTGCTAATTCTGCTGTTTCCCATTTAAGTCTAATTTTTGTGCTTCTTCTACTACCTCTTGCTGCTATCCAGATTCCAAGGTATCGAGTTAGATCTTTTTCCTTCTTTATTCGAACCTCTTGCTTTTTTTTACAAAATAGGAGCGATGTAGTGCTTCTATCCTCTTTTTTGCCATAAACTACAATTTCTGTTTTCTTTGGGTTTAGCTCAATTGAGTTGACCTCAAAGAATTCTTTGGCTATATCTATTATTCTCTGGATCTCTTCTTTGGACTCTGCCATTAGAACTGTATCGTTAGCGTATGTGAGCCCGCCAACTACTATTTCCTTTTTTTGCACCTGATCGTTTCTAGGATTTATAGGCCATTCCATCTCTATCCTTGCCCCAACTTTCATTTTTTGGAGATACACTAGTAAAGGATCGAAGTATATTCTCCACAGCAGAGAGGAGATCACTTCCCCTTGGTCTATTCCCTCTTTTGCTCGAAAACCTTCTGTTAGGCCGAATTTCGTAATTATTTTGATTTCTCTATTGTCAAAGAGATCTATTAGTATATGTACTAGTTTCGGTGGGAATTTAATTCTCTTCATCGCTTCTTTGAGGCCGCCAAGTCGTACTGAGTCGAATGCTTTTTTAATGTCGAGAAGGACGATCTATAGTTCTTTTTCTTTTTCTTTTGCTTCCTCAATGAGGTTGTTTATGATATGTAAAGGCTCCTGAGTGCTTTCTCCAGGAAGCCCTGCAAAGTTGAGGCCTTTGAGGATCTGCTTCTCTACTATTATTTTACTCAATCTCATTTGTAATATTCTTATAAAGCATTTTCTGGCCGCCTCCAGCAGCATTATGGGTCGCATTTTTTGCATGTTTAGATCCTATTCCGCAATTTTTGGTATAGGAAATACCATTCCGATCTTCCATTTTCTTGGGTAGATTTCTTCTTTTAGGATTGCGTTTAGGAGTTTTAACATAAAAACTTTGGTTTGTGGGCCTATGTTTCTCAGAAGGATGTAACCAATTCCTGAAGCTTCTGGGGCTGAGTTATTTGAAGTTTTGGCCATAGCGTTCTCCCACTCTTGAGGTTCTATCTCTTGTAACACTGGAGAGTACCATTCCTCATGAATCCATTTCTTTGGGCTGTATTCTTGCTGCTAATCTTCTGGTGGTTGTCCTTTTGTAGGACTGGGACTGTTGTATTGCTTCTCGTAATAGTATGCAACTGCTCTTTTTACTTCGTCTGGTTCATGAATTAGCTGTGTGCCATCCTCTTCATCATTGTCCTCTATGAGAATTCTTTCGATCTTTATTTTCTGCCAGGGCCTTTCTAGTATGCTGTTTAGCATTCTCTTTTCCTCGTTACCTATCATACCGAACCTCCTTTCTACGTATCCTCTAATTTCCTTTTCCTTTTCTACTCGTTGTTCTGATACCATCTTATTTTCAATTATTTTACTCCATGTTCGCGCCTGATCAAGCCATTCTTGTGTCCAGCGTGTGTCAATCAATGGAATACAGGTATCATTATGGCTATTTATCTTTGCTATTGTTGCCATGATCCCAACTCCTTCAATTATGTCTATTGTGCTGCCCAGATTCTTTTTTGCTCGTCTATAGCTATCTATATCTGGGTTCCAGGTCACAAGTTTTTGTTTTTCTTCAATTGTGTTTTTGACCTTTTTGCTTGGGATAGTTTTCTTCGCAGCTCTGTTTATCCATAGAACCAATTTCTCCCATGCTTCATTAATTGATGTATCTGACACACTATTCTTATTTGGATCCCCATTTTTCTCCCTCATCTTCTTCTCTTTGTTCCAGTCTTCTAGGACGTATTTGTCAAGCAGATTCCCATAGTTTTCCCAGTCCTCCTTGTCTGCTTTATCGTATAGGTATATCTGTCTTTCCTCTAAATTCGCTCTTCTTTGCTCTCCATGGGATCTGGTACCTATCAGTGGGCTTGTGAAAATTCTGGCCCAAATGAGCTAGTGATCACTCCCCGTGCAGTATTCCATATCGGCTATGTCGCTTTCGCACACTAAGCTCTTAAAATCTTGGTCTACCCATATATAATCTATTCTTGAACTATATTTTCTGTTCATCCAAGTGTATTTCTTACTGTGGGGATTCAGGAGTCTAAATATATCTGCAAAGCCTATACGCTTTAGCCATTTTGTAAGAGGGGAGTATGCAAACTTTGATGTTGCATTACAATCTATTTCCATATCATCGATTCTTGTTATCTGTTCTCTCTTGCATTTAGATCCCCCTATTATCAATTTCGTGTTGCCTTTTCGCTTTGAAAGTCAAGTACAACTCTTTGTTGAATCCTTTTTTAAGTCTCAATATTATTTGGAGGGATATAAATTATCCAAATTATTATGATTAGCTGTTTAAATTTCAATGTTGGCCTAAGGGAGTAGTTATCTGGCGTAGATACTTCTGTAAGATATTTTTGCCAATCTTTTTTAATTAGCATAGCTACTCCCGATCCTTTTTTCTTGTCTATCTTTTCCCTAGTGCCAAAAAACCTATAGTCCTTCATGTCAACTTTACTTATTTGTAATTCCTTGCTATTTATATTAGTTTCTAGTACCCTTATACAGTCTATACCCCATTCTAACCCATGATCGATTAATTCCTGAAGTTTTGTAATATTGTTTCTGATACTATTAATATTATGGAACCCTATTTTTAAAAAGTCTAATTTTGGTAGAAACCGTTCTCCCCACTTGTGAAAGACCCTTTTGTTCTTCACCTTTCTCCTGATCAACTGGTGCGCCCATTAGGATCTATTGGGAAGGGTATCCCTTCCCACATTTTCGAGTTTTTCGAGTTTTTCGAGGATATTTACTAGCAAGCTATTCTCGGTTGGGGGCAATGCCAATTCTTTAGGTTTTTTGCTTGGGTATAAGACTTTTTTCCCTTTATGCTTTTGGCTGTGTTTGTGTGTTTCAGATTTCATCTTGTGTCTATCTAATGTTATTGTGGAAATTTCTATGTTTTCTCTTCCAGAGCTACTATATTGAGGCTGGGTCTCCAGGTTTGGTGCGTTCTGTTCTATAGGGGTTACTGGTACTGACTCTTCCTGATTTCTATCTAGTGCCCAGTCCAGTCTCATGTTATAGTAATATACTGTTCTTCTAGCAGCCCTTTCTTTATCTATCTTATTTTTGAAGTAAACTGTAGCACGTTGTCTTTGATTACCATTGTTATTTCTAGATATATATACCGCTTTTGCTTTTATTGGTCTTAGTTGTCTCAGTAAGGCTGCATCTGTTGCATTTCCTGGGATATATTTGAGAGATAACTTGTGTGCATTTCTGTCTTCTAATGTGCTGTGGTTGAACTCCCCTGGTGTAGTCCTAAGGGTTTTACCATTTTCGAATTGGATGGACTATGCCTCCTTTATCGCTTCGTATTTAGCATGGTTGTGAGTTCTAATTTCAATATGTGCTGCTTTTCATGGTTTTTATAGTATGAAATTCTATGATTGTTGCTTCTTCGTAGTAGGTTAGGGCCTTTTTAATTCTGTAACCTTGTATACCTAGAGGGATATCCCATAATGTGAATTGGTATGTTTGCATCCCCTGCTGCTTTTTAATAAAGTATCTATGCGAGTTATTTGGTGCCCATGCCGAGCTATAGATGTCTTCTTGTGCTTTGTATTTTTTCTTTATTTCTTGCATATTACTAGTTTTTTCTTGTGGTTCAATGGCTGTCTCGTTTATCTTTCTTTTGTTATATTTGTGTTCTGTAGCCGATATTTCTTGAACTTCTATCTCAGGTTCTGTTGCTACTTCTATTTTTTGAATATTCATATTGTGGACTAGTGTTTTATTCGGGTTTTTGTGTAAGTTGTTTAATAATGAGTCTTGTGCTATTCCTTCTTTCTTTGTTTCTTTTCTATCTTGTATTTCTTCTAGTCCGTAGTCCATTGTGCCGCATTCATTGTCTATTAAGATTTTTTGAATTTTATACAGTTTACTATTATTTTTTTTAAACTCCGCTATCTCTTGATTTTTATCTGGTCTTGACTCTATCTCTTCTCTAAATTTTATAAACTCTAACTCTTCTTGTGTGAGATTTTTTTCCATCGATTGCTTGTAGCTTATGTTGCTATATACTTCAATAGCTCATCTAATTATGGTAACTAGGCCTGGATTATGCAGCCCCAGCCAAGTGGTAATGCATTTGTTCTTTTTAAGCACATTCCCTTCTTGGTTAAGTAAGTCTTGTTTGATTTCTTGAAACTTTTTGGTGAATATATCTTTATTGATTTGAAGTTGTTTCATGTCTTTCCTAATTTCTATGTGTGGTTCCCTTGTTTGCATGTTCGATCGATCGATTAATTTGTTTGTTTTACTTAACACGTAATTAGTACGTGTTTGTTTATTTGTTGGTTTGTTTACTTCTTATCAGTTTGTTGTAATTACATAATCCTAATTGATCGACAGCTCAGGGTCAAGTGGAATTTCCCAATTGTGACTTTGTTTTTAGAGGATTTTTGTGTGCCCATTATGTTACTACTAGTTGTTTGTCTAATTAACTATGAAAGTTATTGTCCCTTTGTTGTGTATGAGGCTTTGTTGTTGTAGGTTTAAGACAAGAGACTCTTAGGTGTTTGACTTGTATTTCCAGTACGGTGTTTATTATTTAAGTGATCGTTTTTGTTCGTTAACTTTACAACTGCAGTTTTGTTCTTCTCTTGAAGTTAACTTTTATCCAGAGATTCTTCAATGAGCTTTCTATTTAATTATCACTGTATTTTCTATTCGGTATTTGTATTAAGCCAATTGTTTTTCCTTGTCGTATCGACAAAATTTGTTATTTTTACTATGCTCCCGATTTGGACCAGATGATCAGCGGAGAGAGTTGAGTTTCTTTTGTTAAAACCTTTTAAATTATTTTAGAATAATTCGAAAATATGGCATAAAACTTAATAAAAGTAAATATTTTCATATGATAAAATATTAAAATTAAATGCTGTGATATTCATACAGTTCGCGACACCTAAAGACTTTTTAAAAATTAATAACTTATTATAAAAAAATAATATAACAAAAAAAAACCCGCCAAATTGTACTTAAATCAATTTACTACAACTTAGCGGCCTTTTTTTTCAAAAAAAAATTTATTCATGTCTTATACCAGTTTATAAATATCCCATTTATATATGCTTCAGGATAAATGGGACAAAAACGTGACTTCGGATCAACCAATCAACTTTAATATTATGTATAGTTGAAATTTGATTGGCCAACGATACATCACGTGATTAAAGACAAGATCCGGTTGATCATGCTTAATGTCTTCAGCATGTCTTTATGCCTCACAAGTGCCTTTTCACATGAAAGTCGACCGATGTCAAAGAAAATTTTCTCATGCCCCGCACCATTTAGAGAAGAGGATTGGTGTACAGTGCTTATAAATTCGAGGGGTGGGTAAATGAAAAAAAAAAAACAATGAAAAAGTAAAAAGAAAAAATAAAAAAAAAAAAAAAAAACTAAAAAAAGACGAAGGTTTTTTTTTCAATATTTATACAGTAAAAACATATCCAGGCCGGTTACGAAGTCAAATTAAGCATGCCAAAACGAAAGAGTTTTAAAATACTTCAAAAATATAATAATGAACGGAAGGAACAGGCTGACAAAAGGCGAAAGAAAGAATCTGAGGAAGAAGCTTACGAGGAACTTAATAGAGTTTTGGACTATAATAATAGTGAGTCCGATAGTGAGTATGATGGTGAATGCGATAGTGAGTGCGATAGCGAGTGCGATAGTGAGTGCGATGAAGTTGAAAGTGAGAAAAAGGCCGATGAAGAAACAATAATCACTACACTTGCGTGGAAAGGGTCCGAAAAAAAACCCCCAAGGATTATAAAAGGATTACTGAAATCGACATATTATCGTAAGTTTGGTGCTTCCGGTACGCTAGTAAATTCTGCTAAAGAGACCCATAAAATCACTGATTTTTTTAAAACTGCAAGGTTTGTAAATTGGGGTTTTAATCCTTGAGTAATTAACAGATACAGATTTCTAAAATTTTTTATTTTATTTTATTATTGCCTACTAAAAGCTCTTGGACAAATGAATTTTTTATCAAGCCTTCGGCCCACTCTTCGTTGTCTCAAGTAAATTGGCCTTCTGATGAGTTTTCAGCATCTACAGTTTTAGCTGAGTCTGATGTAAAAGAAATGCCTTTTACATTTCATGAAGGAATCGAACAACTTAAGGAGGATCTTATGAACAACGAACGAACATTCACTGTTAGTGAATATAATAAGCGACGGTCAGCTTATGAGTATCTTGTACGGTTAGATAACGGTATTGGAAAAATGCAAGCAAGTAAAGAAGCCGCACATATTACTTGTATCTCTCCCAAACCATACACAGCCCAAAGAATTCGGTTTTTGGCTGAATTTTATTTACATCATGGTTCATTTCCAATTACACAACGTGGTAAGCACCAAAAGTACAGGCGATTGATTGATGATGAGGATGTTGCTTTGCAATGTCGACAATGGATTCGTGAAGAATCAGATGCAAATGGCATTACTTCATATCGGTTCATGCAGTATGTAAATAATATAATTTTACCAGAGTGTGTAGGGGACAAAAAAAAAATTTGTTTGCGAACTGCAGAAAGATGGCTAGGCATTTTAGAGTATGAATGTAAAGAATACAAGAAAAGGATGTATGTAGATGGTCGCGAAAGGGAGGATGTTGTAGCGTATAAAAGGACTTTTTTAAATAGAATGAGGATTTTGGAGCAAAGAATGGCGACGTATGAAGGGGAAGCAATGGCCAAAGTTCCACTAGTTCTAAATAGAGATCAAGAACTAATTTTTATAACCCACGATGAATGTGTATTTTACTCGAATGATGGAAAGAGGAAAATTTGGGTACCCAATGGTGAGATGCCATTACGAAAAAAAGGTAATGGAAAACCAATAATGGTGAGCGAATTTATTTCAGAAGAGTGTGGTCGGTTAAAACTCTCTAATGAAGAGATAAGGATGCACCCGAACATTCCTGTAGAGGCACGTTGTTATATAATCCCTGGTAAAAATCAAGAAAACTATTGGACTATGAACGATTTATTGAATCAAATCCAAAATAAAGCGATCCCCATATTTGAAGCAAAGTTTCCTAATGTAATCGCTGTGTTTGCTTTTGACAACAGCACTAATCATGCAGCCTATGCAAAGGATGCTTTAATTGCGTCGAGAATGAATTTAGGATCTGGAGGAAATCACGACCAACAACTTATGTTGGCGCTGATGGAAACCGACAAACCCAGAGTATGGTTTTCGAAGAGGATTATGAGGATCCGACTATGCAAGGAAAGCCAAAAGGAATAAAAGTAATATTGCAAGAAAGAGAACTTTGGAGGGAAGGGTTGCGCTTAGAATGTAAGATATATAAAAATAAAGAATCACGAAATGATACTTTACGAGTAGATTGCTGTGCAAGGAAGATTATGGGCTCCCAACCAGATTTTGTTGCACAAAAGTCAGCTGTCGTGGAATTAATAGAGAATGCTGGTCATTTGTGCATTTTTTACCCGAAGTTTCACTGCGAACTAAATTTTATTGAGATGTATTGGGGTGCAGCCAAGTTCTATACGAGAAATCACTGCGACTACTCTTGGGCTGGTCTACAAAAAACCGTTCCGCAAGCACTTGACTCCGTTGATGTCGTAACAATTAGAAGGTTTGCTAGAAAATCCTGGAGATACATGGAACTGTATCGTGAAGGACTAACAGGAAAATTGGCTGAGTTCGCTTGCAAGAAATTTAAATTGCATAGGCGAATTCCACAAAGAGAATTAGATCTTTTTGTGCAAGAAAATACCAATCGTATTGACTTGTAAGTTGTTATTTATTTTTTTTTTTTAAAAGATTCTGATCTCATAACTTATGTTTATTGGATTCTAGGCCCAATTAACCATCAGTAAAATTGTCGGTTTACTTCCAGAAATGAAATGAGATTCGGGAAAATTTTTTGAAATTTTTTTTTTT
>QKWP01002425.1:38314-50268 GCA_003550325.1 Gigaspora rosea
AAAAATGTTATACGAAACAAACGTTAAAGGACTATCCTTACCTTGAAGTTGGAAAACAACTTTGTCATTCACATTATTGCAAACTTGTAGAACCGAATGAACACAGGTTCAAAAAAAAAAGTTCAAAAAGAAAGTATATTAGAGACAACACCAATTGATCTTATATCAAACGATGTACTAGAACCAATAAATCCTGAACCAAATAATTTGATTAATGTATTTTTAGTTTTATTCTTTTTTTTTTATATAAATTATTTGTATTTTGCATATTTATTATTTTTTATAATCCAAAAATAGAATAATAGCTTCGCTTCAAGTATAGATATGCTAACTAAAGCATTATACTACCAACAACATCATGAAGGTACTGGTTTGGAATTAGATCCGGTGAATTTTGAACGAATGATCGAAACCATTAATCCGGATCTTAAGGGGTTTTTTAATTGTATGACAGATGCGATCATTCCTAAAGAACGCTCAGCTTATAATAGAAGCGAAGCCAAAAAATCAGTGGTTGGATTGTATTATTTAATGGCAGATTTACGCAACAAATTTGTTAACAAGCATAAATTAGAAGTAGGATTATATTTGAGGGCATCAGGTGCAACGTGGGAGGCCATTGACACAATGTCAAGCCTCGGGTATTCGGCATGCACTAAAACCGTAGATGCATATCAAAAAAAATTCAAAAAGAGCATTCAACGAAAATAGAAAATTACTTTTTAGAACATGTAATGTTGTAAATTATATATTATTAATGTAATGATATACGGCATATTAAAATTCATTGTATATTTTTTATTAGAACAATTTTCATGTTTATAATATCGACGATTATCATTCTATTCATGAAAACCGTAGGCCCGATACAGTATCATGCTCAACAGCAAATCATTTTGCTACTTGCGTAGCAAAACTGATATTGGGGTGTTCTTCTGTACCACTTGTATTTAACGAAGTATCAGTTCATAATTCGGAAAACGTAGAAGCACCAAGGATTTGTTGGTACTTACTTCATCGGTATACTGGAATATTCAATATTTCCTATTCAGATTATATGGAGTCACAAGGTCGTTTAGTTAGTAATTATTTTGACCCGATCGAATTATTAACAATACATAGTTACACAGATAATATAGAGGAACGTAAAGAAGAGCGCTTAATAAAAGATGTTCAACTTTTAGGATTTAAGGAACAGGACTTGCATTCTGTACAAGATTATACTAATGTATTGAATCTTATATTATCAATAAATAACAAGACTCACCATTTGGATGGACGAGTTGCACCAATTATCGCGGACTGGCCTGGCCAGATTTTTATTAGGAAGGCCTTACATATGTGAACGTTACCCAAATTCCAATCTTTATTTCCACAACAAATTGAGTCTTTTTTGCCTATCCTAGGCCCGCTGCACGTATCACTTAATAGTAGGGAACAAGTGATTATGATATATCATTCTTTCTTTGAAAAATTGTTCCACTACGTATTTGGCGAAAATAAAGTCTTGGCATTAAAACCTCGTCCTTGGAAAATAAACCTTTATTGGAACTCGTGCGGAATGGCTGAATAAAAATAAAAGACAAAATTATTAAAAAATTTGGACGAGTGTGCAAAGACGTCGAGTATCGAACCATGATAGATTTGCTCGACAATTTAGTTCCGGCGACACTCAACGTCTATGCAATTTTGTTTTGATTGGGTCAATTTAATGAATATATAGCGATGATTTTCCATATTTGGTTGTTCGCTTTGTGCTGGAAGTGAAGGAATTACAACAAAGCGCCTCTTGTATTCCTATCTGATTTGTTTTACTGGAATGATACTAACCATCTCTTTTTAAATGTAATACAGAATCATTTAACAAGTTTTAACAAATATTATGTCGAAAATGTACACAGTAAAATTCGAGCGAATACATCCCAAAACACATCCGTAGATAGTATTATAAAGCAAATCTACTTTATTATGAATCACGATCCTACATTTAAAAATACTTATTGCAAGACACGACGATATTCATATACTATAAATATATTAAATTTTTTATACGATAAAATAGCTCTTTTTCTTATACAACATTTCCAATCTATCTTTAATAACCGTGGAAGAAGTATCCCAAGACCCAATAGAAACAAAAAAAAAATTACCAACCACATACTATCTCGCTACTTTAAATAAAGACATGGACTTATTGCAACTTCCAACAGGTTACAGCACAGCACATCCTCCGTGTCCAGAATTATGTGATTCTTGTGGAGGTTCGCTTGTTGATAATAATGGCATAGTGTTTGTTTGTGGCCACAGCTATCACATTGGTTGTTATGATAAAAAATGCAATCATTGTGTAGAGTTTTATAAGAAAGGAATTCATAAAAATGTCAAAAAATTTTTAACCCGAATTAAAAAAGGAGAAAATACACTTACCAAGGAAGATCTTGACGAAGGTGATAACGAATATAGAAAGTCAGGAGGAAACGTCTGAGGAGGTAGAAGAAATAGATGTTTCACCAAGATTAATTGCAGAAATCAATCAAATAGAGCATTGGTAGACTTTTTTTTTTTTTTAAAAAAAATTCATTGGAGATTGAACCGAATAACACATGGTTATTAAGATATCAAGGAGAAGCTTATCACCTAATACTGTACATAAATATGAGAAACATTTACGGATTTAACAAAGCATTAGACTTAGGAATTTCATAAAATACTGTACCGAGCATCTAAATAGCTTGCAGTGTTTATAATAATATGAATAATTTTAATAAATTGACATACTCGCTCACGAAGGCTTTGTTTCAAGCAGAATTATAACAAATAATTACAAATTGCTAGTGAAAAACTACGTCTAATAAAAGTCCTGCAGGTTAAAGATGTAAGTGATGTATTTTTAACTAGCCTTTTACCTTGCATCTGTATAATGCCCCAGTTAAGTTTTGTGGAAATTGGACGATTTTTTAATGAGCAGTCATATGACTTATCCCTTTTTCATATGGTTTTGATATGCAAAATCTTGTGTAACCAATAATGCATAAATCAAACTTCCGTCATGCTAATTTCTTATATCTTAGAGAATATCAACTTTGTTCTAAGGTAGGATAAGCATTAGCAAATTATAATAATACTATTTTAACTTACTTGGATCTTTGGAGTAATAACCTTGGCATTGAAGGAGGAATAGAATTAGCAAAATCACTTTATAAAAATAATAGTTTAACTTATTTAATACTTAATAATAATCAAATTGGTATTGAAGGAGGACAAAAAAGAGTTGGCAAAAGCACTTTATAAAAATAAAACTTTAATATTGTTAAGTCTTTGGAATAATCAACTAGGTTCTGAAGGAGGAAAAGCATTTGCAAAAGTACTTGAAGAAAATATTACATTAAAATCTTTGGCACTTGATTGTAATCAAATTGGTAATGAAGGAGGAAAAGAATTAGCAAAAGCACTTTATAAAAATAATACATTAACTTCTTTAGATCTTTGTGATAATGAACTTAATAATAAGGATGGAAAAGCATTTGAAAAAATTCTTGGCAAGAATACTACTTTAATTTCTTTGTATCTTGATAATAATCGAATCAATGAATCAATTATAAATAGAATTGTTATTTTGCTTACAAAGAATTAAAATTATTATTATTGAGATATTTTAAACTATATGTATGTATATATATTACTTACGAAGTAAATAAATAATACATTTAACATCTTAACTCTTAACTGCCATATATATATATATGTTTATATATATTTATATATAGTATATATTTTTATGTGGATTCAGAATATCTGTTAAAATGACATGAGTAGAATGAACCATCAAACCAAATTTTATTATAAAAATATACCATCATTATATAATGTGAATGCATTATCATTTTTGTCTGATACTTTTTTTAAGTATATCCAAAGATTTATCTCCATTAATTCCCTTGAAATGCATATAATAAAAAAAACTATAACCCAATTTTTGTCCGATATTGATATAACTTAATGTTGTAATCTAAAGTGTATCTCAAAATCAAACCATTTTAACGCAATATATTTTCAATTTTATTGAAAATATAAAACTAATCTGACCTGCAAAATCAAAGCTTAAAGTTTGAAAACTGAAGTTGAGATTGAATATAAATTACTTATAATTCAGGTAAAATTTGTATTGTTTTAAAGATTTTAAAGATATTATCCTTCTTTTTTTATAGATCTTTTGGCCAAATGATCTGCAAATTTGACCGGATTTATACAATACCATACAAGTGCAAAATAATGCTCACCTGCACATTTTCAGTTTTTATTACAATACAATCAAAATTAGCAATTTGTTAGTTTTTGAGAATCGATGAATTATTTTCAAATCATGAAGTCAAGTTTCTCTATTAAAAATCCATATCGATTCGGTAGATACGTTCTGTTCTGAAACCTTCTACAAGCACTCTATTGTTTGAATGTTTCAAATATTCATGTACATAAGTACTATACTTGGCAAAACTATTGGAATTTGGGATTTGGAATTGGGTTAATTTTATTATGTTTGGAATTTGGAATTGGGTTAAATTTATTATGTTTGGGATTTAGGGTTTGGGTGGGATTTTGAAAATTTTAGTTTTGCCAACAAGTATATATGTACGTATCTAATTTAATAAATGTTTATATGTGACAGATGCTTGTTCAATAATAATTGTCTTTAATATCTACTGGAAATCATGACTAAAGATATTTCAAATTTTTTGATAACAGTTTTATCTTGTAACATATTTGCATACTTTGGTTATGATAAATCTTGCTATCCCTTAAACTGTCTAGTGGACAAATATTCTCACTAAAATAATAATTTTTAAAAATTTTTTTTAATTTTTTTAAAATTTATTTAAGCTTGCCTCTTCTATTTACTAAGTTAAAATTAAAGATATTTTTTTTAGTAAATAATATATTTAAATTTATTATTTTTAATTTTGATAAAGATATTACATTTTTAATAAATTTTTAATTTTTACTATTAAAATTTTAAAACTTTAAGATAAAAAGGAGTAATTTGGCAAAGTTAACTTAACTAATATAAAAACTTTTTTATTTTAATATTAAAAAATTTTTATTTTTTGTATTGAACTTTATATATGGCTTAGAATTATTCTATATATAAAATTAGTGATATATCATCTTGTTTTAAAATGATATTAAATAGATTATACATTGTATTAAAAAGCTTAAATTTTAGAGAGGTAGAGGTAATTTGGTAAATTGATGGTATCTTTTGTGATCCAGTGGTCAGAATTGAATAATTTTTATACCATTCGATTCATCTTGATAGAATGAATTGAATAATATAAAGTTTATCCAATTCTAATCACTAGATTACAAAATATTATTAATTATATATTGTACAAAAATGATCTTTGTTGAAATTTGACGAAGTGTAAACATGGCAAATAATCAAAAATATCTTGTAACCAGTAATTAGAACCAGGCAAGCTTGGTACTATTTGATTCATCTCATCAAGATGAATCAAATAGTATAAAAATTATTTGATTCTGATCTTTAGATCATAAGATATTAAAATTTATCAAATTATCACTCTTTGCCAAATTACCCCTAGTAGACATAAAAAAAGAGTTCTGGGACAAAATTACCGAAATGTATCCAGATTAGGTTCCTTATCCATTTCCAAGCTCTTCTAGATATATGTAATCTTATATCAAATTCAAGCTCTAAATTATGCTAGAGCCAAATCCTGTTAACTTACTCTCTTTACTCTCAAATTTGGGCTTCAAACATTAAGGAATACATAGTCTTTGTTAATGCTCTAGCTAGATTTTTAATTCTAAATAAGATAACAAAAAAATTGCTTGCCCTTAAATAAGCAAAGAGCACTGAGGACCAAAGTGTCCAAGTGTGCTTTTTGTGAACCCGTTCAAGTCTAAAATGCATACTATTTTCTATGTTATTCTAGATTTAATTCAAAAAGCGATTTATTACTATATATCTAGCAAAGGACAAAAATTTATACCTTTAGGTGTAATTTTTGCATTGGGTGTAAAAAAATTCGAGATACATGTAAAAAAATTCAGGCTAGGTATAAAAAAATTCAGGCTAGATATAAAAAAATCTGGGTTAGGTATAAATTTTTCAAACTAGGTGTTAAAATCTAACCCAAACAATTTTTATAAAATTGAAGCTCCTGAGCCTTTTCCTAAAGTCAATTAATATATTGGGTTACATAATATCCGCTAGCATGCTTTCTACAAAGGCCGGGCTCAGAGCTAGTTGGCATACTACATACCTTACAAGGAAAATGCTTCCTAGCTCTCCAATGTTCATGGCACTCTTCAGGCCAGCGACAGGTCCTCTTATAAATATTACCAATTCTAAGTAAATAGTTGCAAAAGTATTCGCCTATTATAATAACAAGAATAAATATTTTATTTTAAACAAAAGATTTCATAGTATTAATACAATCCTCGAAGAAGCAACACCTGCACAATGAGCACACAAAATCCATCAACCGAAGCCAAGCCCACATACAAAGAAGTTGAACAAGCTTTAATTAATGTAGTTAAAGCTAAAATATACTATAGAAAGCCAAAAGATGGCAAGTTTATGCAAAACTATAAAGAAAAATTGTAAAATTACGTCAGGCAGAAGATCCAGAAGAATATGTATTAAAATTAGCTATAACAAAATTTTCTAATAAAGAGAAATCTATGAATGACTATGAATTATAGTACGCCAATGAACTAAAGATTCATAATTCTATTACGAAACTAAATAACCTATTTTACAAATTAGCAAAAGATCATTTTATTAAAGAAAACCAAGTTGATAAAGAAGCAGAAGATTTTCTTAATTCATAAGCACCTACTGGGGTAGCAATTCTGTATCGGAAGAAATAATTTGAAGCTCTTCTCTAACAAAAGACCGCTTCAGTCCATTGCTCTTATCATCTTCTAGCCAATATAAAATTGGCTGATTTTTTTGCACCAAAGATTCCTTAATATGATAAATTTGAGGACTCCAATTATAGTTAGTCACTCTTTTAGGCCCCATTTCTAACTTACCAAGTTCAAGTAAATATCTAACCAAAGTATTATAATCCAATTTAGACTTATTAAATCCCATAGGAGCATTGCATAATTTAAAAGATGCTAAAATATCTGTTTCATTTTTATAGCTTTAGCAGAGGCCATGCCAATTAATCTAGTTACCAAATTATTAAGGTTATCAATAATTATATAAAGATTTTTAACCCAAGCTCTTGATCTCTTAGATATAAGTAATAATAAATCAGAAGCATTCTGTAATGAAACAATTTTTTAGCTAAAGTGCGATTAAATCTTTCAACAATATCTTGGCTTCTATAAGATGTGCCAACCTTACAATTAGATTTAAATTCAGAACCAGAATCTACTATTAATAATTTAGGCCAAATAAAAGAGCACTTAGGAATTACTATAAACTTCCTTAAAGGCCTTGGCTACAGAATAAGCTGACCTATTAGCTAAAGAAACTGCACACTTAAATCTTGAAGCTACATCTACTATATATAAGCAATATTTATAAGTTATATTATTAACCCAATCATATGGCATATAAAGAAGATCTGCTTGATGGCATTCATTAGGAATCTGTATACTATTAAATGAGGCTCTATGAATAAATCTTGAACAAGGTTTATGAATCTGATATAAAGCCTGTTTTTTAATCCAATTACGCACTTCATCCTTATCAAAGCCAAGCCTAGCTTTTAGAAAAGCTTCATATTATTTTTTCACAGTTCTTTGATAGCTATTAGTTTGATAATAAATCTTATGCAAAGCAATAGATATATCTAATTCACAAGCATTTTCTGAATCTATTTGTATTATAAAAATAGACAACATCTTTTTCTTACTATAGTTTGAAAAAAAAATTGTCATCAAATGATTATCTAGCAATAGAATCAAACAATTTAAAAGTGATTTAATAGCAATACAAAACCAGGTCTGCAAATTACAACAGGATCTTGTTTTAAAAGAGGATTATATTAATTATCCTGAAAAAGAAATTTCAATTCAGGATGAGAAACTAGACCCATTGCAATCAGAAATTTCTAATCTTATAAAGCAGTTAAAAAATGTATTTAAAGAGTCTGAAAAGCGAGAAAATTATATAGATTATATAGAAAAGTGGTTAGCAATTTTCAGGATAAAATAGACTATTTTTCTTGCAAGCAAAAACTATATAAAGAAACAATTTAGAGTTTAATTTTTTTTTGGCTGAGCCCAGTCCCAAGCAAGTATTGCAAGGGAAGGCGAGCTCAAAGTTAAAAAATATAGAAAACTTAATTTTATATACTGAATATAACAATAATATATAGTATTACAAATCGAAAATCGATTAATCCGATTAATTGATTGACTTTTCAAATATGCAATTAATTGATTAATGCGATTAATCGATTAATCGATTAATTGATCAATTGATTAATCAATTAACTCAATTAATCGATTAATCGATTAAGCTAATTAATCGATTAATCGATCAATCGATTGACTAACTAATCAATTAGTTGATTAATCGATTAGTTAGTATTATTAATAATAATATTATTATTTTATTCAAAGAATTATTGCAAGACTTTATTATGGCTGTATCGGTAATATGAGGCCAATTACTAGTTTAAAAAGTACATAATTTTTCATATTAAATTATTAATTCTTCAATTATTTTGCGAATTAAAATCAACTCTCAATGTACTAACTTTATCTTATTAATTTTTCAATTATTTATTTTTTATTACATCATAATTATAAATTGTTTTTTAATTTCAGGTTTACATATATGAAAAGATCGATCTTTATTTTATTTATTAAGCTTAAAGATTAATATAGAAATGATTACCAAACCTCAGTTATCACTTTCATTACAACCCTTCGATGTTGTGTCTTTGATGATCATAGATTATCATTACATCAGGCCGTTAAAAGATTCGATACAGTAAAAGTGAAATTGATAAATATCTCAAAAGTAGGTGCAAAAGTCTAAGATGGCAAGCTTGTAAAACGTTGAGAACCCCAAATTAAGTGTAATTATGTTATGTGACAACTTGGCACATTACTTACACTCAGGACTGTCCGTTCGTACAGTGTACATAAAGTGTAATATATAAAACATCTTATTTCCCATATAACAATTTGCCCCATATTTAGAAAAAAAGATAACGTTGATTTTAAATCAAAAAGTTATTAATCGACTCATTTTGGTCACATATAGCACAAAAAATGGTAATACAAAATACATGTGATTATAACTATGAGTTAATTAAATACCTAACTGATAACACATGACTAGTATCACTTTACTATATATGAGTAATCGATTATTCGATTAAATCGATTAGTTGGTAAATCAAATAATCGATTAATCGATTTAATCGAATAATTAATTATTTGATTAATCAATTAATCGATTTAATCGAATAATTAATTATTTGATTAATCAATTAATCGATTAATCGATTATACGATAATCAATTAATCAAATAATCGATTATTCGATTAAATTGATTAATCAGCTAGTTGGTACAATCAATTTTTAATCAATTAATTAAAAAATTTTTATCCGATTAATCAATTGCATTTTTTGGTCTGATTTGGAACACTAATAATATAGTTTCTTTTAAGAAAATATTGCGGGAAGATGGAGAAATGGCTCAACAACAAGGATCGCCAGATTATCTCTCCAGAAAATCAAGTCACAATTCAAAATAATAAAATTCAGCAAGAGATTAATAATATTAGACCAGTATTTTCAAAGCCCGATTACAACAGCACCTACAATAAATGGCATTGTAGATTATCTTAATATAATTTCTGATAGCAAAAATAGGTTTGAAAGATTAGTATTAGAAATATATTCACGAGCTAATACGCATGCAATCAATGCTGAAAATCAAGTAGTAGATTTGCAGACCTAACTAAAAAATTTGCAATTTTTGCTCATTCACAAACCCAATTAGCTATGCTTCAAAATGACTATGGTCTTCTTTATAAAGCTTATAGAGCCCACAAACTTAACTATCACTTATTAAAAGCAACTTGTATATAAAAAAAGAAGCATAGATTAGAGCTACTTCAAGAAAAATTTGTATCACACCTTTTAAATAGACAATTTCAAATTCAAGCTTAGCAGAACAGCCAGCAACTACAAGATTGTAAGATAGATAGGGCAATTACTACATATCTTTTAAATCATACAACAAATCAATATACCAAATAGAAAAATAAGTGCAAAACTCTAGAAAATAATCAATTACTTACTGATATTTAGCTTGATATTAGATAGAATAAATGGAATAAGTGGAAAACTCGGGCCCAAAATTCTGAACAATTAATAATAATTTAAATTAACAAATTTTTGCACTACAGAATAACCCACCAAATATACAATAAATAGAAATGGCAGGATACCCACCCTCAAATTTTAATGGCTATCCCAACGAGGATCCAGAAGAATTTATTGATTTTTTTTATTTATATCTTGTAGCTGTAGGAATTGATGTAAGAGCTGGATATGCTTACAGAATTTGAGCACATGGTCTTTTTGAAACATGTCTCAAAGGTGATGCTAAAGATTGGTATGAATGATCTCTTCGAAGAAAAAATTGGTAATTGAGAAATTTACTAGACAATACTAGGCAAGGTACTTTAGCTTTGGCTCAAGAATGAACAGTATTACAACTTGGTGCAAATTTAAGACATAGTACCGTGGGCCAGGCTAGAAATATTGTTATTCCTGCTCATACAGTATTTGATGAAGACTGGTCTTTTGCCGATGGGTGCCCAACTGATCATGTTGTAAATCTACCCAATGCCAATGGCAGACAATCATAGTAGCAGATGGAATTTGACTCAGACAAGCAATATACTAGCTTAAAACTAACTACCCCACAGTTACTGCAGAAAAACAGCGAATGCTCTTTGGTTCAACAGTTCAAGGCAGTGATCCTGTAGGCTGATTCTATTTTAAGTTACATAAACTTGCTAGGCTAGCTGGTATTGATGAACAACAAATTAGATTACAATTTATTCATAGCATTTCTCTTGATAATCGATTGGAAATTTGACACATTGGAATTAACAGGCCTGTATCTGAATTGCTTACAGAACTCAAAGAAATTTAAAAATATAAAATAGAGCAATTATCTGGGCATATTTTACTCCCAAACCCGCTATAGAGCAACAACAGCAATTTTATTCCAATGCAAATATTGACAAACTTGTAGAAGAACGATTAGCTTTTAGAGAAAAACAAAGTTTAGCTTCAGAGAAGTGCTTCTTTGAAGCAAAGCCAAAACAAGTATCTCAAGTTGACTCTAATACTGAAGCAATTAGGCAATTTATAGAAAATATGAAGTGAGCTAAAAAAACTTTAGCTAAGGAGCCTGGTTCCACTAAAAAAAAAGCAGACAAGATATATATAGATCACTTCTTAGATGAAGTTTTAGAAAATATGGATAATAATCCAGATTTTAGTGGCTTCCATGATAATATTGATCCTGTTAAAGAAATGTATAAGCAATTAGAAGACCTTCAAATCAATCAGACTAAAATTACTAAAGCTATAAAAAGATTTTTAGCAAGCCCAAATCTTTTTGTTGCAAGACAAAATCAAAATCTAAAACCAAAAAAAAGAAATCAGCCCGACCAAAATGGGTTAATACCATCAGCAAATTTATAATAGCGTAATCTTACGTAAGGTCTTACAAACCGTAATATAAGCAAAATATTACGTAATATATTTCGAAATATTTCGAAATATCAATATTTCGAAATATTACGAAATTAATTTCGAAATATTTCGAAATATATTACGAAATATTTCGAACCCTTTCAAAATATGTTACAAAATATTTCGAACCCTTTCAATTATTTTAGGACTAGGAAACCAAGCTGGATCAGTAGATCTGTAACCT
>QKWP01002426.1:0-49159 GCA_003550325.1 Gigaspora rosea
ATGACGGTTAGAGTTTCTGTCCCAACTTGTACATAAATATACTACTTATAGTAATAGATAATATATTTGCAAAATTTTAAAACTATTTTTTGATTTAATCTTTTACAAATAGCAATTTTTTTTTTGAATTTGGGATTTGTCCGTGCTTTGCCAGCAAGTATATGAGTTACCTGCAGGGGAATTTGACCCACAGATAACTTGTCGGTCAACCCACAGGTGACTTCTGGGTCAACCCACACAGGCCAACTATGGGTTGATACACATATTCTCACTTAGATTACTACAACTTGACTTGGGTCACCCACTCACTCGTGGATAACTCAGGTGACAGATACTCAAAATTTGAGTTTTATATTTATATCTGTGATAGTAAAAAAACTTGCCCAAAATATGTAAAGTGGATTGAAAATAAATAGAAATTTAAAATTAATAAGTTTATAATTGTTTGAATATTGCAAACTAAAGACCAACGACTTTCAATTGAAATTATAAATTCAAAAGCTAAATACTATAAGGCTATTACTGTACCAAAATTTGACTAGCACTTAAAGAATTTATTTTAGATTATCAATTATTTTGTTCTAAGTAATGCTATAGTAATTAAAAAAGCAAAATTACTAGCAAATAAAATTGGAGTTTCAAAAAGTATATAACATTTTTCTTTTGAATAATTTCAAAAATTTAAAAGCAAAAGAAAATTTGTCAAATAGTGCTTTATATAAAAGATGGATCTGTTGATAAAAATATTATTATTAAATTTCTACTATTATTGCAAAATAAATGTACTAGATATTCTTTTAACTGAATATACTATATAAATAAACTAGGCTTTTTTACTATGGTGCACCAAGTTACTTTACATCAAATGCCCCAAAATAGCATGGGGGACTTTCTCAAATTTCAGAAAAGCTCAGGTTTATCATATAGGAATCAGCCAACCAGCAGCAACCTCCCTATGCACATGACACACTGTTGATCAGTATCTGAAATTGGGTTGCAGAGTCTGCAGACTGCAACAAATTTTAAATTTCCGCAACCAAAATCTGAAGTGCATATGCAAATTCCGCATACAAATTTGCAAATTTTACTTATAAATTTTGATTAAATGCATATACGCGCAACTAAATTTTTATAAATTCTAATAATCCACAACTATTTTTTTTATTTAGCTGCAGTCCACAACTAATTCAAAAATTGAATTTCAGATACTGCTGTTGTTTAGACAATCGTTGAATGTGGTGAATATTCTCGAATTCTAAGAATTTGAAGAAACCTTTCATATCCGGGTACTAGCTAACACAACAACACATGATTTTAGTGTGCACATAACAATCACTAGCAAATCAATCAAGCCTACACACCTAAACCTTGTTTTTTTTTTTTTGTTGTTGTTAAGTTGAGGTTTTGCCTTTATCTTTATTAATAAAATGTGTGAGATTCCTCGAGGGGTTTCTCGAATTACAAATTATTATACAAGAATTAAGACTCAGACTATAGATAAACTAATTCTATCTAAATTATCTGCAACCTAGACCTACTAGAGTGGTTAAAACTCATAGATTTGGATATGGAGAATAGAGTTAGTAGAACAGCTATATTTGATCCAATTATATAACCAAATGTCCATTTTTCTAAGTGCTAGCCCAAGAGGTGGGCAAGTATTTGTATTGTTTTCATGTAATTGGTCTGGTAGACCACATATACAATTATAGGTATATAGAGCTTTGTTGTGTGAGAATGTGCGTGTTGATTAGTAGATGTAAAGTAAGAAGGTTGTTGTAACAGATTTTGTGAAGTTTCCAGTTTGCAAGTTTTATACAGTATGGTTTCCATAACTGTTCATGAATTTTTTGTGAGATAAGCAAAAGGAGTTTAACAATAGTATTAGATGCATTTTTGTAGGAAGTATATTGAGATACAATGTTGATAAGTGGTATAGGGATAAATCCCTGAATTGTAGTGTAAAAAGTTGTAGTATTAAAGGGTATAGATTGTGTAGGGGAAAAACAGTAGTGTGTTATAAGATTGTTACGTAGTTGCTGTAGTTCATTGGATGTTATGTCTGATAAGTCTGGAAAGGAAAAGTTTTTAATTGCACTTTGGATAATAGTTGATATATCGTTTGAATCTGGACTAAGTAGCCAGTGGAGTTGGTGATCTGTTTGATTGCATGTAATACAAGTCAGATGTATTTGAAGAGAAGGATTTGTAGAAAGAAAATAAGAAAGAGTAGGAAGCATATGTAGCATACATTTAATTCAGAATGATTTTTGAGAACAAAGTTGAAAATTAGTATAGTTATATGTGCGCTTGTGGTTGTGATTGTAGTATAGCCAGGTTGCATTCCAATCAATTTGTTGAGAAAGGGGGATAATTTGTTGAATTCTGTATTGGGAGGACCACATAGCAATAGTATGTGCATTGCAGATATTTTTTATGGCATGACGTGTTGGTTGCTCAATATTATGCTTTTTGTAAATAAAAGTAAAAGATGAGTTATAAATATTATAGGGCTGAAATTGTAGAATAGATGAGGAGAAGTGGCTTTTTGCAAGTTTATCAGCTTTATTGTTGTATTCATTATTGCTATGTGCTTGCACTTTGTGTAGTGTAATATTGAGAGAATATGATTTGATAAGATTAAGAAGGGACACCTAAACCTTTTTTTCTAGTTGTTAAACAATTTTAATAATAAAAATTTTTATTTAATAGGCTATCGAAATACTTATACATACTATTAAGCAATATATATATAATAAAATAATATAAACTTATTTGCAGGCCAGTCAACATTTTAAATATATTTTGTAGTTTTGGCTTAGTAGTAAGCGACATATTTATTTGACTAAAAAAATCTATCTTTAATTTTAGAAGTTATTAATACAATAATTAAATTTCTATTTCTACTTAACATCTTGGTTTTAGCAAAAAGGCCTAAATATAAAATGATAATAATAGTCAGTGAATTGGACGAACTAAACAAAAAAAACCCACAAAATCAGATATAACAACAAAAGAAAAAATTGCAAATAACTGTTGTAGCTTAAATAATTAAGCAAAGCGTTACATGGACTAAAAAAAAAGAAAATTTGTGATAATAAGAATTGTAGAATAAATATAACATAGTAATTTTCTTTCTTTCACATTGGCTACGGTTTGTTCGACACGTCTTAAACTTCAACTACTTTCGAATTTAAAAAGGATCTAGAAAAAAAAACATTCTGGCAAGTTAGAACATCACTGAACTTCTACTAAACGCTGTTATTGTCTGTATATAATATTTCTATTGATTACAGACCTCCTCATTACGGCATAATGCAATATGATACAACTTGATTTCCTATAGAGACGTTCACTACAAAGTTATTCAATTAGTAGAATAGTGCACCGATACTAGTTTTTTCATAAGTTTGCTTATATGCGAAGTCCCGGTTTTACTAGTCTATGCAATATAAATACTCGTATAACAAGGATTCTGGAAATCATCAAAATCGAATGTCACCATGCTGCGCCAAATTTGGTATATATAAATGATTTTTAGCCAATCAGAATGCGTTATATACTAATTCTAATTGGATAAGAAAAATATAAAAAAATTTTTTAAATTTTTTTATATTAACCGCCAAAATTTTGAAAGCATAATAGCTTTAAACACTTATAACTTTAATTTATAAACTTATTTAAATATTCTAACTGATAATTTGAAAAGTACTAATGAAAAAACAATAGTTTTTATCAGTTATATTTTTAAAAAATATTTAAAACTTAGATTTTATAGATTTATTAAAAATACGAGATTTTTGATAAGAAGTGACTTGACGCACCATAGTTGATTTTTTAATACAATACTATAAATTTATTTTTTTATAATATTAAGAGATTTTTTTTTAATATCATACTGTATTATAGTCTGAAATTAAATCAAACTTTAGCATTATAATGAATTGCAAGATACAAAAAGAATAAAAAATATCTTTTGTAGCATTATGTACAAATGCTAAGGGAAGTTCAAATTAGTGTACATAGGTCTGACCCCTAGTAATAAGACTAATGACCAATTAAATTTTATGTTTATAATATTAAAAAAAACTCAAAAATGTCTTTAACCCTATAATTAATAAAAGTTGCTACATAGTAAAGTCAAAATTTTACTATGTAAATTGATTAAAGTTGCTTAAGTAAACTTGTTTAGAAGATCAAAATATATTTACTCCAAAATTTTTATTAGTATTAGAGAAGTTTTTACTGTATATATTCAAAAAGGGAAATTATAGGCATCTTCTGCGAGAGATATATCTTCCCAGGAAATATATCTCCCACCTGGCATACTGATGCCGGATCAGGGGTCTGTTCATTCCCGCACCCCTTTATATAAACAATGATTATCAAAGATTGATAATCATTGTTTTTTTTTATTACAGTATATTGTTTTTTTCGCTTGTTTACTAATTTTTTTTTAGTTTGTCACTTTTAACTGTAGGTGTCACAGCTGTCATTGGTGTCTTGTTATCACTAGTATTTTGTCATCGCTCTGGTATCTTGTCATTGCTGATGCTTTTCATCGCTAGTGTCTTGTCGTCATTGGTGTTGTTGTTGGTGTCATGCTGTCATTAGATTTTGTAAATTGATTTTGCATCGCTAGTAATTAGTGGGTGGTCTTAACGAATGATCCTGTAGAGTAGTCTTGTATACCTCCCAACTTTTTTGTATGATTTTCTTTGATGTTCTTGTGACACTATGGATTTGTTTTTGATGTTTTAGTTTTTTACTAATCTTTTTTCATTTTTTTAGGCATTCTTTCTTTATATAGGACTTGTCTTGTCTTGCTTCATTTGGATCTGGGAATTGCTGGAATGTAGCTCTTGGTAAGTAGTTAGTTTTCTTTCTTTTTCTTTATTTTTTTGTAATACTCTGGTATTTACTAACTTTTCTTTTCTCTTCTTTGGCTTGTTTAGGTTTTTAGGTTTTTGTAATGTGAAAGTTTGGTAAAATCACTATTGTCGATATTTTCATTGATGTGCCAATATTCGTTGGTTTTTGGGTTTTGTCAATATTTGTTGTATGCTTTGAAATGTGAAATCAGCACCAAGTATTAGTAAAGTTGCTGTTGTTTTGATATAATCATCGATGCGACAATATTTGTTAGTTTTTGGTTGGGTTTGTTGGATTTACTTCGTTGTACACTTTTTTTTTTAATAAAATTTATAATTATTATGTGATACCATTTTTATTAAATTCTGTATGACATAAATATGATAAATAAAATAAATTAGCTATGCAGGTGCATGAATATAGCACAATATTTGGACAAAATTTTTTGTTTTTTTTTAAATAAATAAAGCTAAAAAACAAGTTATCTGGTCTGAAGTTAATTGGTGAAATAAAGGTCTGAGTAGTACAAATAGAGTAGTACTTCAGAATGTATGTCATATAATATTTGCTATTTTTGATTGGTTGGGAGATATATTTCTCATGAGAGCTACCTAAAAGCTCTCATTCAAAAATAAGCTACTAGCTAAAGTAAGCTATCTCTCTAATTTTTTTAAAAATCTTAAAAAATTTGTTAGCAGTTGCTACATATAAAAGTCCAAAATTTACTAAGTAAACCTTAAAACTACCATTAAGTAAACTTGTTAGAATATTAAATTATACTTAGAAAAAATTTGGTGTTATTTGAGCAACTTTTTATTAGTATATTTTTTAATTTTTCAAAAAATTCAATATTTTAAAAATAAGCTATTTCATGTAATATTTGGTCAAAAAAGGTAGCTTATTTTCAAACACATATAGTATTATTTGATATTTTGATTTTACATTCAATGAATAAATTAAAATATTTTAAAAAAATATTTTGACAAATATAAAAATTAAAAGATAAATAATAAAAACTTCTTCAATTTTAATAAATTTTATGGTATATATATATATTTTTTTTTGGAATTCAGCAGTCATGCCGCAACTTTTATTTTATCAATTATGTAACACCGGTACAACATGATTACCTACTTTGAGGTACAAATACTAATGTGCGACCCACCCAGGTGTCCTAAAGATCCTTAAATGTGACCTGCTATACAAACGTTTCTCTTATCGGAACCCCTCTTCGCAATAGATTTAGAGTATTTGAATCACCGATTGGAGTTTGCCGCCTGTCATAACCACCTACTTTCTAACCCTCTTCTCCTAACTTCTCGAGTAGCAGGATTCTACCAGAAAACAAAAAGGTATAAAAAAAATAAAAGGAAAAATAAAATGGGGGAAATCTATACAACCTAAATGAAAAGCCAAAGTAGTAAAAAGTAAAGTGAAAAGAAAGAAGAAGAAGGCACAAAATAAGCAGCTATGACAGCACTATTTACGCCTGTGCACAACGAAAAAAATTATATAATACTTCGCAAGGAAACACCTCCCTTAAGTATTATATGTACAGATTAAGAAAAGAAAAAAGAAAAGAAACTACGCCTAATAGAACGTTCTAGAAAGAAATTTCATTTCGATGTCTACTCCAAAAAACCTCACATGGTGTTCACTGTTTATCTTGAAGAACCTGATTTCACTCGTGACTTCATTCCGATTTGGTAGGCGCATTCCTGATTTGGAAGAAATAAACAATGCTGATCTTTTGGAGGAGGTAAACCAAAATGCCCACTTTTTTGAAATTTCGAAAAGACCAAAGGGGCATAGGGCAGGAGTACCAAATATAAAGGACTTTGACAGAGTTATGCTATACAGAATATTATATCTAACCAAGCCTTTACTTCTATTTTCATATCCATAGGACTTGACAAAGCTCCAGAGTTTCTTTACTGCATCTTTGCTCAATAGTACCAAAGTCCGCCAAGCTGCCTTGCTTAAAAGTCTGCATATCTTTTTCATCTCTATTTCAGGAGCAGAACATCCAGTGAGTGGATTTTGTACCCAACAGCAGCTTTGGTGAAGTTTTGTTGCGTATAGTTATATTAACTATAGAGTTTTCATAGGTCAGAGTTCTTGAAAAATTTGGTACAAGGGATTGTTGGAAAGAGTTTTTGAAAAATGAATGGTATATATATTTTAATATTTCAAATAAGTTTGCTTAATTAATAATTTAATAGATATAGTAAAATTTAGACTTTACTATATAACAACTTTTTGTAAATTTTTATTATAATAAATACTTCAATATTATTGACTATTTTACTATATATATATAGGATATAATAAAGTAGGAACCTCTTTTCCTTCTAAAAAATTATGCGATTACTGCATTTCTCTAATAAGCTTTTAGATTGGCCCTTAATAATTAGCAAATATACTAGACCTCAATATTTTAAAAATATAATTTTTCTATGACATATAGAAACAACTTCAAAGATTGTATATTTAAAATTCTGTTTCTAGAATAGCTTCAGGATTTTGAATACCAAATGATACAAAAGAATAAGAATCTGTATATTCTTTTGCTTTTTGACAATTGGTTTAATTATAAGTTAGACAAGTTAATTCTTTAAAATATAAATATTTATTTTTTATCTAAATATACAATCTTAAGAATATATAGCTAATTAGATACAGAGGTAATTATAGCTTTTAAAAGACCTATTATTGGTTTTATATTTAGTAAGTTTGTATGTTTGGTATATTAATAGAAACTAGACAACTTATTTTTAGTATTTTTTTAAGCTTTAGATTAAAATATATTAATAACAATTAAACTAAACTTGATAAAATTTTTTTATTTAATTCTATTTAAAATAAGAATTTTTATTATATACATGTGTATATATAGGTATTAATTAACTTTACAGTCATCCTCTATAAGTGCACTATAAAGAGATAACAAAAAAATTATACATTTAGGAAGATATTGCATCTAGAGAGGTAAAAATTTATAAGTGCATATAGAGCAGAAACACAACAAAACTATGCATTTATAGAGATATTGCATTTATAGAGATTGTATTTATAAAAATTTGACTATATTTACAAATTTATATAAACCTATAAAATAAATCAACAATTATATCTAATTTAAGATTGGAGTAAGAGTTAGCTTTGGGGTTTAAGTTATTGTTTATACTAAAATTTTGCAAGGAACATTTTTTATTAGAACTTAAAAGTAGTTTTATAATCAAAAATTTTAGTTATTCATTAGCAAATTATATAAATATAAACTTATAAAAGTTATTATAGTCTGTAATATTTCAAAAATCTTATAATTGATATGAATATTTCAAAATTAATTATAAAATATTACAAAATTTATTTCAAAATATTTTGAAATATATTGCAAAATATTGCAAAATAGACAAAATAGAAAATGCAAACCTCTATCTAATTACTCCTATTGGAGATTGCAGGAGGTAATATTTTGCATATTTTGTAATATTTTCACAATATTTTGCAATATTTTGCAAATTTTCGCAAATTTTCAAAATTTTTTAAAAATTAAATAAACAATATACATATACACTATATATTCACATAATCAAGATTTCGCAATTTAATATAAAGGAGTGACAAAAATCTGGTGATTTTTAGAGGAGAGAGTGATGAAAAGTTGAAATGATATATAAGAACCTAACTATATATATATTAATAAAGAGGAAGAGAGAGCAGGCCTCTAATAAAAATAATCAGGTAATTAATAACACAGCTCTAAAATTTATATTTATTTATTTATTATTATTATACATGATATTTTATATTTAATAAATATATATGTTTAATTAATATTATATATTTTATTATATATTACATTATTATACAGTATTTATTATTATTATATTATTAAGAAAAATACTAAAATACTACACATTTTGATCGACAAAATTCTGCACACAATTGGTCTTTTATTCTTGATTTGATTGAGTAACTCTGTGCATGTGCACTTAATGTTATTTATGTAAAATTTGACTATTTGAACATTTTCGATTGATTATCTTTTAGAAAAGTGACAAGTATATGGGAAATTTTTATAATCATGCAATATTGCACTTTGCTATTTTTGATTTACTATATCCAAAAACTGTAAGGAGAGCACCATTTATCACCTGTTTTTTAGGTGAGTGGGGGTAGAGAAATTATCAGGTCCTATATATAATATAATATATATAATATATATAAATATATATTATTATATATATAATATTTAATATTGAATAACTTTTGATATACCAGTCTATTTTTGATAATTTAACTACCAAAATGTTTGCCTCAGTGAGACGATTCTAACAAGCCCAAAATTATTAAATTCTAATTACAGGATCCTAAGATCGACAAAGATTTGTTTTTTTTTTTTTTTTTTTTTTTTTTTTTTTTTTTTTTTTAATTAAAGTGCCCATCTTGGGACATAGGAATTTTATTCAAGATATTAGAGCCGTCGGTATCCTCTAGGGGAGTACTGGCATTTGTTACATAGACGAGGATACATCTAGCCACACGTACACTTTTGGTGTCTAATTTAAGTGGTCTGCCCAAGGGTTCCACACTAGCTGCCATACCTGCAACTCAACTACGGGAATTGCCTATTTAAACCCTCTGGTCCTAGTAAGGATACATCTAGCCACACGTACACTTTTGGTGTCTAATTTAAGTGGTCCGCCCAAGGGTTCCACACTAGCTGCCATACCTGCAACCCAACTAAAGGAATTGCCTATTTAAACCCTCTAATCCATGTACCACCTGCCAAACCATCTTGTATCACCAGAACAGGCCCGTTACATAAGTCAGTCAACAAGTTCCGGATGCTTTCTATTGCCTTAGGACCCAGCTGGGTATTCCCGGTCCTGTTATCCTCGACAGGAGACTTGGTAGAGCGGTACCTGTCCCATATAAGGTATTCACCTACGCTTCGGTACTTCTCGCTATGGCCGAGGCCAACACTTGCAAGACAGGGTTACCTCTGTCCTCTTACCAATACCTACTTCTGCCCTTGTAAGGTTCGCTCCAACCCCGGTACCCACTATCACTTTCCTATCGGCCCTTCACCAGTTTCCCAGACTTCCAATCCAGTTGGCCCGGGAAGGTTGATCTACCTGGCATTAGGTGCCATCATGGTTTTTCTCCCCCTGGTACCTACTTCTATAACATAGGTCCTTTTCCTCCGGTACGACTCCGGCGTCCAGGTTGGTGGACCCTCTCCTTCGAAGATCATATCGTCCAGTTCTCCAGCTCCGGTTTCTGATATTCCAGTTTTGGTAGCATCATCAAAGATCTTTGCTACCTCCTTACTCGGGTCTTGCCAAATGGGGGGTCGTTTAAAGCAGGGTGCAGTCATATGATTTTGACTTTTTAATTAAAGTTAGGGTAAGGGTTAGTCAGCGGTTAGGGTTAGAGGTGATATTATAGTAAAATTGCCTTCCAGACATTTTTTGTTAATTTCCCAAGGTAGGTTTTGACACTCGTTTCTTGTATTTTTGCATTTTTTCACTTTTTTTCTTCTTTGTTTCTTCTTCAAGCTGATCCGAGTTGATCAAAACAAACAAGTTGATTGGTACCATATCACGTGACTGCACTCTGCTTTAAACGACCCCCAAATGGGTTTCTGTTTCCTCGGTTCTTTGGATTTGTCTGTGTCACAAGGCACAACTTCGCCCGAAGGCTCCCATTCGAGATGGTAACCAAGGACTACAGGTAATGTACCCAACCGATCGACAGGAAACAATTACCGGAACAAGGTCTATTTTTCAAAGCGTCGTCAGTGGGATTTGAACCCTAGACCTGCCACTTGGGGGTAACAACTTACCAACTTCTCTAAATCACCACACCCTGTGACAAAGATTTGTATTCTATAAACAATTAATAATTAGATATGTCTAATTTGGCGCACCTAAGTTCTACAATGAATACCATGTACCATATCAATCAGAATCAGATGAATTTGGTACTATTCGCTTCATCTCATTGAGACGAATCAAATGATACCAAAATCACCTGAATCTGATCACTCAATCATGCGATATCACATTTTAACAATGATTTTAAACCATAGTCCAATTTTGGCACAGTACCTAATTTGGCGCACTAAGGATCTCTAATGATATTTGTGACTATTAATCCAAATTATACGATTTTGGTACTATTCGATTTGGCACGATGAGATAAGTTGGATGGTACTAAAATTATGCGATTATGATCGATAGTTCACAAGATATCATCATTTAATCAAAATAATCTGTGTAAAGCAAAATTTGTAATTAAAATAAAATTGGCGATAACCTTTAATAGACTAGTCCATTTTTGATGATTTTATCACCAAAATAACCGCCTTGAAGAGATGATTCTAATAAGCCCAAAATTGGTAAAATCTAATCACGGAATCACAAGATCATTAAAGATTTTCTTAATATTTTGATGAAATTAGATTAATTGATAATCCGCCTGTCAACTGGAGAGTGATTCTATAGGCGAAATGTGGAGTGCTTCCATCTAAAATTTTTTTCTTACTAATTTAACAATACATGTTTACTAGTTGAAAGTTGTAGAGCTCGTCAAAACGCATCTAACAGTAGTTCGATCATCCAAATCGGCCCAGTAGATGGCGAGATATCGTCGAAAAACGATTGGCCGATATGTAACAGAAATCATATGAAAATTACTATAGGAGAAATGTGGCGTGCTTCCATCTAAAACTNGGAGAAATGTGGCGTGCTTCCATCTAAAACTTTTTTTACTAAGTTAATAATACATGCCTACTAATTGAAATTGTAGAGCTCATCGAGACACATCTAATGGTGGTTATATCATCCAAATCGGCCTAGTGGATGGCGAGATACTATTGAAAAAACGATTGGCCACCTAATATAAAATCTCTTATATAAAACAGAGATTTTATATATAGTCGACCAATCGTTTTTTGATGATATCTCGCCATCCATTGTGCCGATTTGGATGATCTAACTACCGTTAGATGCGTCTCGACGAGCTCTACAACTTTCAATTAGTGGACATATATTGTTAACTTAGTAAGAAAATACTTTTAAATGGAAGCACGCCACATTTCGCCTATAGTGATTTCATATGTGATCTGTCATGGATTTTTATATAGTCAGCCAATCATTTTTTGATGATATCTTGCATTCACTAGGCTGATTTGGATGATCTAACTACTACTAAAGCATCTCAACGAGCTCTACAACTTTCAATTAGTGGATATGTATCGTTAACTTAGAAGAAAAGATTTTAGATAGAAGCTCGCTACATTTTGCCTATTCTAACTGGATTATCAATTAAATTTACAAAAGTTGAACAATATTGGAATCCTGTGATTGGATTTTGATCAATTTGAACTTGTTAGAATCGTCTTACTGAGACGAACATTTTGGTAGTTGAATTATCCAAAACAAACCAGTAGATCAAAAGTTATCCAATTTTTAATATATATATATATATTATTAAATTTTAACCAATCAAATGCTTAGAAAATTATCAGGTGGGGGTAGAGGGTTAGCTACTTAGTGAAACCCTAATCAGGAGGTCAGCTAAAGCAGAGTGAGTTTTGATTGTCTATATGCATGATGTTGATCAGTAAATGATTATCTACATTTACGAACAAAATTTGGTATTTTCTATATCTTTTAGCAAAGGTTTCTCAACAGCTATGTAATTAAACTTAATATTTTTTTTATTCAATTCTACAAGCTTGCAGAATTGGAATAAAAAAAGATTCATTGGGTTTGACCTGGTAGTTATTGAGAAACGTTAGCTTAAATTTTAAAAAAAATCATCAAAATCTTAGAGAAATACAGATATATTATAGCTACGATCGTTTTTTAAATTTAAATAAAAAAATTTCTCGATAATTACTGAACCAAATTCAATGAAAATTTTTTATTTTAATTCTACAAGCCTGTAGAATTAAAGCAAAAGAATATATCGAACTTGGATTTGTAGTTGTTGAGAAATATTGATTAAAATTTCAAAGAAATTTAGCAGCAACTTTTTTTTATAGGTGCTAAAATTTAACGAAGATTACTCAACACATACTAATCAAATTCGATCAATATTTTTTATTTTAATTCTATGAGATTATAGAACTAAATAAAAAAAATATATTGATCGAATTTTATCAGTAATCTTGTTTAATATTGAAGCATCTGTTAAAGAAAAGCTGCAGTTAAAATTTTTTTTAGCTTTCAATAAATACCTCAACAACTACCAATCCAAATTCGATTATTTTTTTTATTTTAATTCTACAATTTTGTTGAATTATAATAAAAAAATTTTCATTAAATTTGTTTTGGTAATTATTGAGAAATTTTTATTTAAATTTTAAAAAACATGATCGTAACCATATATCTGTTTCTCTTAGGTTTGATGATTTTTTTTAAACGTTAAACAAAAGTTTCTCAATAACTACTAGGCCAAACTCAATGATTCTTTTTTTATTCCAATTCTGCAAGCTTGTAGAATTGAATAAAAAATTTTTTATTAAGTTTAATTACATAGCTGTTGAGAAACCTTTGCTAAAAAATATAAAAAATACCAAATTTTGTTCATAAATGTAGATAATTATTCACTGATCGACATCATGCATGTAGACAATCAAAACTCGCTCCGCTTTAGCCGACCTCCTAATCAGGTAATTTTTGGTGCTCCTTTAATCAGACCGTGAAAAAATTAATGATATATGATCATTTGCATGTTAAAATCGTTATAATTTGTAATTGATCTATTAATGTAAATTAATAATTAGTTATTATCAATTTTAAAAAATCGACTTTCAATCATTACACGCATTTTGCATCTTCTAAATTTAAAAATTAACTTCTGTTTGTTATGCACATATTATTTCTATCTATCTATATCATTTAATATTGAGTCTGTGTACTTTAACATTTTTGATTGGCTACAATCGATTTTGGAAACTTCTAAACAGAAATTTTGAAATTTTGGAAACTTCTAAACAGAAATTACATCATTACCACTAACTACCAATATTTTGTATTCTGATGACATTTTGAATTGTTTTACACTATTGTGAATATATTACGATTAATATTTAATTTTAAAGTAGTTAAAGTTACTAAATAAATACGAATTCAAGTTCCTATTAAAGTTAAACGTTATTATGTATATAGGAAAAATGGCAAAACATATCTATCTCTCTATCTATCTTCTATCTCTCACCTAATTCAAAGTTTGTTCATTTAAACATTTTTGATGATTGCTGCAACCAATTTTAGAAACTTTTAAAATTTTTGAAACTTCTAAACAAAAATAATTGTAGGAATTTTGAATCTGTGCACTTTAATGTTTTTGATAGATTGTACCTGAAAAATGTGACCTTATAGTAGAAAACTAGCATAATATATATAAGATGATTATAACAAGTAATTATTATAACTTTCGAGTAATTATTATATCATTTTTTGTAATTATGATAATTATTTTATCATTTTTAATATTCTTATTAATGCTCTTAAACAACTAAAATCATGAAATATTTGGATTAAAAAAGTTAATCAAATGTTTCTCTAATTTGAAAAAGTTTTGTATGTTTGGCCTTGAGTTCAAAAACAAGTTCCAGGCACAACAACAAGAACAAGAACAATTACAAATTTAAGTACAAGTGCAAGAACAAGACAAGAACATTTACTTACAATAAAATTACTTACTAATTTCTTACATGAGTATATAATAAATAAATAGTGCTGCTTAATAATGAGTATATAAATAGTTAATAGCGCTGCTATTTTTGATAAAACTGTAATTAGGCCATAAGAAAATTTAAAATAAGTTAAATCTGTAATTCAATTATCACAAAATTTATCATATTTCCCACTCAAATCAGCTGTAATGCTATAATGTCATAATAAATTTGGCAAAAATTTGTAATTTGTCTATTTTTTAAAGAAAAATTATAGATGGCCATGGCGACTCTTATATAATCAGCCAATCACATTAAAGATTGACTTATCATATAAATAATTTTTTTTATTTTTTTTTTAATTTTTTTATTTTTTAGAACCGTCTGTCACTAGGAGCCTTGACATTCATATAAAGGTATCGGCCATTCTTAGTTTTTAATATTTTTTAATTTTTTTTTATTATAAAAATACTAATGTACTTATTTTTTTTTTAGGCAAATGTATATGGTGCCCTCGGCTTTAAATCTACATAAAAAATAGCTTTACAAAAAATGCTACTCCTCTTTTAAAAATTTATAAAATGTAAAACTAATCCACAAGTTTTGTTCTTTATGTCCTAAAGAATAAAACTTGTGGTTCAGATTTCAATTTAAAGCTAAACTGGTAGAGCAATAGCCTTTTAAAATTGGCAATTTATTAATAAATTGAAAAAAGTGAACATATATGTTTTTAATTTAACCTAATTAGAATGCAGCATTATGGTTACGTGATACCTCTTTTGGGGCGATGACAAAATTTTTGGTTTCAAACCCAAAAAAAAGTCACTCCCTAAAAAAAAAAACAAAAAAAAAACAAGCAACTGTGTATTTTGATTGGATAATCTTATATCACATGACTTTTTAGCAAAAGTGACCTAATCATAAAATTGTAGGTTTAAAGCTGAGGGCACCATAGAATATAGCTAAAACGAGCATAGCACATTATTATTATCATTATTATTATTATTATATATCTAACTTACGTAGCTAGAAAGGGCATAGCATGTTAGTTTTTCTTTTTATATATATATATATATATCTAACGTTCTTACTTCTTTTTTTTAGAACAAACATAATATTTTAGACAAACATATAAAATATAGCTAAAATGAGCATAGCATATTAGTTTTTTTTTTTTTATATATAGTTAATGTTCTTTTTTAAAATGAACATAATACTTTAGAGAACGTAGCTAGAATGGGCATAGTACATTAGTTTTCTTTTTATTAATATATATATATCTAATGATCTTTTTTTTTAAACGAATATAGCACTTTAAACAAATATATGGAACGTAGCTAGAACGAGTGTAGTACATTAGTTAGTTTTTTTTTATATTATTTATCTAACAGTAACTTTTTTTTTTATAACGAATATAGTACTTTATACAAACTTATAAAATGAGGTATAACATGTTAGTTTTTTTCTTTTAATGTTAACATTCTTTTTTTTAGAATGAACATATAGAACATAGCTAAAATGGGTGTAGTACATTAGTTCTTTTTTTTTTATTATTATTATATATAGTATCTAACCTTCTTACTTCTTTTTTTTAGAACAAAAGTAGTACTCTAGACAAACATGAAAATATAGCTAGAATGGGCATAGCACGTTAGTTTTTCTTTCCTTTATATATATATATATTTATATCTAACATTCTTACTTCTTTTTTTTTAAACCAAATATAGTACTTTAGACGAATGTATAGAAAATAGCTAGAACAGGCGTTTTTTTTTATATATATATATATCTAGTGTTCTTTTTTTTTTAGAACAAATATAGCACATTAATGAATGTATGAAATGTAGCTAAAACAGGTGTAGCATGTTAGTTTTTTTTTTATATATATTATTCATCTAATGTTAACTTTCTTCTTTTTTTTTAGAATGAACGTAATACTTTAAATGAATGTATAAAACAAAGTGTAACACCTTAGTTTTTTTTAATATTAACATTCTTTTTTTTAAAACAAACATAAGAAACATAGATAGAATGGGCATAGTATATTAGTTTTTATATATATATATATATTTATAACATTCTTCATTTTTTTTTAGAACAAACGTAGTACTTTACGAACCTATGAAACATAGCTAAAATAGCTATCATGAAAGTTAGTTTTTTTATATATATATATATCTATTTAATATTTTTTTAAAACAAACGTAGTACTTTACAGATGTATAGAACATAGCTAAAACAAGCATAGTACGAAAGTTAGTTTTTCTTTTTTATATATATATATCTCTAACATTAGGCCGTGCAAATAAAATTAATTGTTTCTCATAACATATTAAGGTTAAAAGATACCTGGGACCCAGTTGTTATTGTATAAGTATAAAAAAATATTATATAAAATTTTTAATATAGAATTGCCAGGGGAAAATTCTTGGCTACACAATCTGCATATCGATGAATAATATATAAAATTTACTGGTAAGTTTTATTTATTTTATTATATTATAATTGTTTTATGTACAGTATTTATTATATCATATAGTTATTTAATTATTGTATCATATTTATGTGCGTAACATACATAGTATAAATGTTCTAGTAACGAATATCATCGTTTACCACTAATTCTGTCCAAAACCTTACCCTAACCTATAACCCGTGTCCGCATCCTTACTCTAACCTTAACCCACAACCCTAACCTCAAACCTTACCTATAACCTATGTCTGTTACTCTAAATTCTAATTCACATCCTAATTATCCTTAATCCTAACCAGCAACTATAGCTCTAGCCTTAAAATTCAACTAATACACTAAGTTGACGAAGCTCAAACCCACAAAGAATTTATACCAAACATCAATGTAATGCTTTCAGACAGGCCATAAGTCGTATTAAGTACACCAGCCATAACTTATGGAATCAACAATGAAGCACCAAAATGATAGCAGCACTATAAATAATGACGATGACGAAAACACAGATGATAAATCAACGACTAAAAAAAAAATAGACAAGAGTTAGTAAAGAACAAAACAAAAAAAAATTTAAAAGAAAAAATGTGACGCTATCTGAAAGACACATCAGCAGTGCAGCAACGCGAAATTAATGCTGCACTGACAATAATGAAGGTACTAATATATGATGACTCAAAGCAAAAATTCCACTATACGACAACTCCATACGATAACTTCAACATACGAACGGAGGCACTACATGAAACGACTACAAGTGACAACTCAGTATACGAATGAAGGAACCACTATATGATGACCTTAGCATACAAGGAAAAGCACTATCACGCCAATATACGACGACTCCAAGTTAGTGTTCCTAAAAACCGAACTGAACCTAACATTGGGTTGAGTTCGAGTTTGGTCTGAATTCGAACCGAACCCGAACCAGACTTAATTTTAAAAATCCAGTTCGGTCTGAGTTCGGTATTGAACTTTTAAACTAAATCTGGGTTCAGCTCGGGTTCGGTTCGAAGTTCATGAACATGTTCGGGTTCAGTAAAATGGAAACAAAGGTATTTGTAAATCTTATTTTAGAACAAAAAATGCAACGCGCAAATGCAGTGAGTTATGAATGAGTGAAAGGTATGTAGATAGTGGTATGTAAATAATGATTGGAGTGTAGATGTATTATTATAAATAGAAGTAGCTTCTATTTTCTTGTACCCACGAGTTTTATAGAAACCGTAAAATAATAAAATTATATTCTAAAAAATATAACATTAAATAAATGTTTGATGCGGTCTGTGAATTAGTCGTCATGATGAAGATTTATAATACAGTCAGGGAATATACTGAATTAGGATAATGTAGATCGCTCCTTTTACAGTAACAAAATGTCGATCAGACTATTCTAGATTCCGTCTGACTATTCTACATGTGATCACAGCTCCGTGCAGCTAGCCAATAAAATTCCAAGAATTTTTATTACTGTACATACCTGCCGTCGGAATTTAGTCTGACTTTTATACGTACAACATTTTTATCTATGGCAACGATTTAGATTAATAACCCTATACAATGATATTGTTTTGCCAACCACATGGGTTATTAAAGAAATCACTATAGATTTAAGCAGACTTAAAATGAATTTTATAGGTAATATTAAAATGAGGAATCTTGCAGAAACATCTCTATGAAATATATTTTGGCGTTTTTATCATGTAGAATCTCAAAGTTCACGTAGTCAGAAAGGTACCGGAATAGGGCTTGCTTTTGTCAAAGAACTTATTACAGTATTACACAATACATTGGGGTAAGGAAATCAAAGATTTAAAAAACCAAACCCAAATTTTAAGTCCAATTAATAAGAATTTTGCTGACCGACTGACTACTACTAACGAAAAAACATTTTACTAGAAAACTGAGTACAAAAAAGAAAATAAAATAAAAATTCCCTCCAGGCTACTAAAGAAGCTATAGTAGAAGCAACCTTGAAGTTAAAAATTGAACCTGATTTATGTCTGGTAGACGGCAAGGAGAAAATTATGGAGATATCACTGTAGCTTCTAAAGTAAATCAAGGAACGATGTTTAAATGTTGGGTTTAGTTCATTTTTTGGACAGCTTTTATTCACAAACACGACAATATTAAAACTTATTATCAACACATTTTGGTTTCTAATAGGATATGAATACTTGCCAAAAAATCAAATACAGTTTGCTTGCGATGGCCAAGATGCTTTAAAAGTTTTAAAAAAACTTAGCGGCAAGTAATTATATATAATTTATAATATTTAGATTTAGCATATCAGATATTTAATGATAAAATTTATAATTTAAAATTTAAAATTTAATCTATAGATATCGTGATGTAATATATAGTAATCCCACTTTACTGTGGTGTTCATTAATCAATTAAAACTATATGAATAGAATTATTTATTTATCTAACTAATTTAAAGTACTGTACATAACTTATATTTATTAAAATAAACGTCTATTTCCACTACGCTGTTTACTATTTTCGTCTCTTTTTATAACTTATAATATATAATGGCACAACAATATTATGGCTAAGTACCCGAATATATTTTTTGAGTCTGAAAGCTCTACTTTATTTTTAAAAAAATGTATTAGTTTACTTATTGGATGAGATGATTTGCAATAGAAGAAGTAAAAATTTAAAATTCTAGCTTACCATCAAATTCTGAAAATTTTCTTGCAAAAATTTTTTTAGTTTGAAGACTACATTACAAATTTGCTTACTTCTTATAGTAATATCGTTGACAAGCGAAGCCATAAAAAATTCTTGAAGCTTTTGGAAAGACAGTTTTTACTCCAGAATAACCAGTATTATCCAATCTTGTATTACTTTATTTTCAGTATTACTACCAAGAACAATGGAACCAGTTTCAACTACTATAAGTAAAACACATGCTATGTTCGTTTATTGCAGAAACTTGTTCTTCTTCAAGCATCTAACACTATAAAAAAATAGGTAAAATATCACAGATTAGCAAGATTAAGTTTCTACATTTTAAAACGACTACTCGAATTTCGACTCTCATTTACTTTTTTAACGAGAGCTGATTAGCGTGGATTATTGTAGATTATTTAAACTAGGTGTCTTAAAATATATATTCGAAGGTCAATTTGTGGTTAATTATTATAAAAAATTTTTTTTGTCAATGTACGACTTTAAGCGATTTTGTGGCTTGTAAAAGCCAATAAAATTCAAGAATTCGTCTGTAGATCATTCCAGAATACAGCTTCCTAATTTGGTATATCCCCTGACTGTAATAAGACAAAAAATTATTCTTAGGTTTAATAAGTTTAAATTATACTGCAGTATTAATCACTTACGAGAGTTAACAAAGGTAGTACCTCGATCCTATTCTTTAATTAAAGGCCATTCAAATCGAATCTGAATACTACTTTGTATATAACTTGAATTGGGATAAATCTGGATTTAATTATTCCATCCGTATTCTATATGAATCGGTTGGCAAACGGCCAATAGCCAATTGGCTAATATTTAAATTTCGGTCAAAAATTTCTAACTTACACAATTTTAAAAAAGACTATACTATATCAGAAAGTTGTTATGGTTTTATTATAAGGTATTAAAATAAATTATAAGGTATTAATAAATAAGAAAAAAAATTTAATCTTTATTTTTTTTAACAAATAACCAGATTTTAGTTCATTGTGATATTGATTTTTATATTTAATATTTTACTGATTTATTAGAGTTTTTATCGATCAACAGTAATCTTTACATACATACGCATATGTGCTGATATTATCTTGTAGCGGAATTTATCTTAAAATATATTGATAAGTTATTTGAAACTAATTTTTTTTCAAAAAAAGAATTTGTATGCTTGTTATATTAATAATATTAGAGTACATAGTATTTGTCATAAGCTCATGCTAAGAAAAAAACTAAGTAGTTTGTAGTGATCAGGTATTATTTCCAAAAAAGATAATATTTTAATAATACTTTTACCATTTTACACAGATTTCTATATTTATTATTTACCGATTTAAAAAAATTTATTATATTTGGATCGACAGTAATCTTTATGTACATCATACATACTAGAGTAATAGAGTATATAAAAACACTATGAATTTTTTTCCAAATTCGGGTACCAAAAAAGAGGATTCATAGTAATCGATTATCGATTATGAATTTAACGGAAATATTCTAATAAAAAAATCTTAACCAAATTTGTATTATTTATGTTACTGTTATATGAGAACACCATATATTTTTTTTGAATATAGTAAAACATTCAGTTTTACATTGTACATACTGATTACAACGGGCATATATGCTAAGACACAGTAGCATAGCTATCCGAAAATATTTTGCATCAGTATATATGTTACGTCAAAATAGCATTTATTCTAAGCCACATTATTAGTTAGTGATGATTATGTAAAAATAAAAAACTTTTTTTTATTTATCATCAAAAAAAGAAAAAAAGCATACACGTTATTACTGACACATATTGGAGTTACATTCGTCTAAGCCATTATAGTAGCAGTTGCCTTAAAATACCTTTTTTTTAAAAAAAAAGGAGGAATATATACAATATTAGCGGGATTTATTACAACCATAATAGTGCGGTTATTCAAAAATCCTATTTTTTTTAATTTAATTAAAAAAAATAGTATAAGCCTCCCTAGTTTTTTTGGGTTAATTATTACCCGAACCCAAACATGTTTATGAATTTCGAACTGAACTTATACTTAACAAATATTTCAAGTTCGAGTTCGGTTCAGGTTCATAAATTCTGGGCTCGGTTCGGGTTCGAGTTCGAAGATCTGCAAAATTTAAAGTTCGGGTTCGGGTTCGACCGAACCCGAACTGAACCCAAACTGAACCGAACCCAACTTCAGAACACTACTCCAAGTGACGGCTCCAATATACGACAACTCCAAGAAACAGCATCAGCAAAAAAATAATATAACCAAAAAAAGGAAGATACTAAGATGGCTGCAACATAAAAAAAAATACAAAAAAAATTTAATTAGAAAGAAGAAGAAACTATGTAAAAAAAAAACCAATACTTATATTTCTGTATTTACTGTTTATGTGCAGATCTCACAGTTAAATGTTAAAAATTTTATATATATAATATATATATTGAAAGTCTTTGTGCCACCCGGGTTGGTATACCACACTGTCCAAATTAAATAGTAATTTAATGACGCACTCACCATAGGGTTAGGGTCAGTCAGTCAATTTAGTATTTAATTTGGATAGGGTGGCAGTGAATTATTTACTACTCCGGGTGGTGCCAAGATGACTCCTATATATATATAATAAAATTTAATTTTTTCGAAAAAGGCACCCGGTTTATATATAATATATAAATAAAATAAAATTTTAATTTTTTCAAAAAGGCACTCAGCCGGGTTATGAAAAACAATAATATTTGTTTGCATGGCCTTATTACTTTTTTTTTTTTAAAAACGAGCGTATTACTTTAGACGAATGTATAAAACATAGCAAACCAGACATAGTACATTAGTTTTTCTTTTTTCTTTTTTTTTATATGTACATATATCTACTATTCTTTTTTTTTTAGAATGAATGTAATACTTTGAGTGTAGCAGCTATATAGCATGTTAGTTTTATTTATTTATTTATTTATTTATATGTATCTAATGTTCTTTTTTTTTTTTAGAATGAACATTGTACATTAGACAAATGTATCTAGAACAGGCATAGCAAGTTAGTTTTTCTTTTCTTTTTTTTTTTTTATGTATATATCTAATTTTCTTCTTTTTTTTTCTTTAGAAGGAACATAATACTTTACAAATATATAGAATATAGCTAAACAGTCATAGCACAAAAGGTAGTTTTTTTTTCTTTTTTTTTTTTATATATCTAATGTTTTTTTTTAGAACGAACGTAGTACTTTAGACAAATGTTTAGAATATAACTAGAATGAACATAGCATATTAGTTTTTCTTTTCTTTTTTTTTTTGTTTTTTATATTATATATCTAATATTAATGTTCTTTTTTTTTAGAACGAACGTAGTACTCTTAGACGAATGTATAGAACGTAGCTAAAACGAGTGTAGCATGTTAGTTTTATATATATATATATATATATATAGTCAACTCTCTCTAATCTGAAAAGCCGGGACTGCTTTTTTTTACTATGTAAAATTTGGAAAGATCAGTTTTCAAAAAATTTATATATAGCTTATCCAACTTTATAATAAAATTTACAAATGTTCTAAGAAATTTTGTTTAGTTTAGAGAGAGTTTAACAGTGTTTAGTTTAGAGAGATTCAGATTAGAGAGAGATGACTTTATATATATATATTTAACATTACTTTTTTTTTAGAACAAATATAGTACATTACAAACATATGAAATATAGCTAAAATAGGCATAGCACAAAAGTTAATTTTTTCTTTTTTAATTTATTTTATATATATAGTACTAACGTTTCTTTTTTTTAAAATGATCATAGTACGATTAGTTAATAGTGTATAGCAGTAGCATAATAGTTAATATAATAGCTAGGAATAACACAATAATTAGAACACAACACTATAGTTAGGATATAGCATGATAGTTGGAATTAGGTTTATATTCTAAATTGTATTTATTTTTGTACTTTAATTTTTTTCTTTATTTTGTTTTTGAAGTAAAAATATGGACACACATGACTAATTTTGATTGGTCAATCATGGGGTCGCCATGGTCATAAAATAACACACTTTTTTAAATAAAAAATCGACTTTGTCCATTCTATGCACTTAGTTTTTTTCAGGTTTAAAAAATCGCTTTCATATATTATACATATTTTGTATCTTCGAAATTAGATTAGCTAAGATATGAATAATATACATAAATGAATCTATACTTTGTATCACCAAATAGTAAGGTTTTATAACAGTAACTTATAATAAAATCTATAATAATTTCAATATAAACTATCTCAACCCTAACTACATGTTGTAATTATTAGAATAACAAGCAATTTTTGTATAAAAATCTCTATAATGATTCTTAATAAAAACCACAATAATTTTGATGCGAACTCAACTTTAAGAACTTTAACTGCATAATGCAATTACTAAATAATGAAAAATACTGTAACAAAAATTTTTAATTATAATATATAATCAAAATTTATAGTAAAATTACTAAGTTCTGATACTAATTCAATTAAATTATTGTATATACTGAATTAATAAATTCTGTAACAGAAGTCTTTGCAATAAATCATAAAAGATATTATGAATAATTTCAATAAAACTTATTCAAATTTAACGCACTATGTATACTATTATATGAGAAATTCTGTAATATAATTTTTAACAAATATATAATTTAAAAAACTGTATAAGATTGGTAGTGCAAAGTGCCATCTATCGCACTAGTTACAAATATTTTAACCTATTTTGGCAATTTGTCACATCTAATTCAATTACTATATACAAAAACTAGCTCTATACTATTATTTTTATATACTCCACAGTTAGCTATTACTTTTGCTTCTTTGTTTTAACTATCATCTTTGCTTTGGCTATTTTTTTGTTTGGCTATAACCTTTGTTTCACTTACTTTTTCTAAATACTTCTAAAAAATAGTAGAAAAATGAAAAATAGTAGAGAAAAATAAAAACCCATATTTAAGAAGTATTGGTGTTCTTGCAAATTGTTAGAAAAATCTAGTATATTCTTGCAAATTCCAGAAAAGTTAAAGTTGGTATTTTTGTGAAGTGCATAAAAGTCACAAAGTATTAAAAAAATTAGGAATAAATAAATAAAATAAATATTAAAAAATAAGTAAAAAAAAACAAATGAAAAAACAAAAAATATAAGCAAACTAAATAAAAAAAATAAATAAAGCCCTGAGTTCACTTCACATTTTTGCAAATTCAGAAATTGTGAAAGCTTGGTTAATATATTTTTGCAAAAAGCCAAAAAAGTTGTTAAGTACCAAAAAGTCTGGGTTGGTTTTCTTGTATAATGCCAGGAAGTAAGGGTTTTGTTCTTACTAAGTGCTAGAATAAAATAAATTAATAAAACAAATTTAAAAAAAAAAACAAAAAACAAAAACAAATTAAGTTAAATAAAAATATAAATAAAGCTCTAACTAAATCTTAATTTTTTTAAAGAAGCATTTTTGAAAATTTAGAAATTGCTAGAAAATTTATTGTGTATTCTTGCAAAATGTCAGAAGGTTGGGTTAGCTTGTACAAGGTTTTGAAAAGTTGTCTGTTTTCTTGCAAAGGTGTTCTTGTAAAGTATCAAAATAAAAAATAAAATGAAAAAAATTAAAAAATAAATAAATAAATAATGAAACAAACAAAAAAAGTAAAAAAAAAAACAAAATAGAAGATCTAATTATAAGCAAAGATCTAATCTAATCTTGTAGTACAGAATTTGTATATCATATAAGATTTTAAACTATTTCAAAAATATTAGTTCAATGTGCAATTCAGATTACAAATTTTTTAATCCAGCTTGGTATTTTTAGTTCTAAAATATTTCATAAGTGGGTTTGAAATATTTTAAACCTATTTTCAAAATTTTTTGAAACTACTTTTTGAAATATTTCGAAAATTTGTTATTTCAAAATATTTTGAAATATATTACAAAATATTTTGCTTATATTACAGTTTGCAAGATCTTATATAAGATTATACTATTATAAATTTGCTGATATTATATATACCTGTGTGTATATACTAGTATACAAATAGAATTCTTTTAATTCTATAACTATATAAAATTAAAATAATTATCAAGATTGGTTTAATAGTTGTTAAAATATTTTAATCTAAAATTTTTAAAAAATTTATTTAAAAACAATATATCTGGTTTCTATTGATGCTCCCATTTATTTTTTTTTATTGTTTTATTATTATTTACTTTAAAATTATTTAATTATCTGTTTAAGGCTATACAAACTTATACAGTTAGTTTTCTTATCCTAGCCAGGTCAGTAGCATGAGAGTTTAAAAATTTTTTTTTAGTATATCAGCCAATAGAAAGATATTATATACAGCTAATAAGAACTTGTTTTTTTTTTATTAATAAGTAACTAGCTCAAGATGATCTAATCTCACAGATTGGATTAATTTAGTCATATACAACTTTACATGAACTTGAATTGTGATCATGTTTGGCGATTTTAATTGATCTTTTTACTAACCAGTGAATAAATAATTTCACTGATTAATAAGTTATGCCCAACTTCGTGAATAATAACTGATTCATTCTATAGCTCTTACATATTATACTTCTATACTATTTTTTTCAAATTAAGTTATGTATTTCATAAAGTTTAGCTTACAAAACTCTTTTCGTTATTGCTTATTTATAGCTCTATTGTTTCGCCCTTCTCTCAGATGATTTATAAATATTGTAAGTAGAAATAGAATTTAAGTAGATTTGGAATTTTATATAAGACCTCATTTTCAGGATTGATTTTAATATAGTATATATACTCTAATTCTAATTTAACTAGGAAATTCTGAGTTCATTTAAATTCTGTTCCCACTTACAATATAAATAAAAAGCAACACAAAGTTCCTACATTTGATAATTAATCACTGCTGTTATTGCTATAATAGCAGTACAAGATCTTCTATTAATTATTAGGCAGTTACATTAATAGTGCAAGGGACCTCATATTTGGTAATTGTGCACTATGGCCATGATAGCAATCAAGGACCTTATGCTTGGTGATTAGGTTCTGTGGTTCACAAAAACCTAGTGTTGTGATTAGATAAAGAACTTATATGGGACCTATGGGCCAGGGATGGCAATAGAGCCAATGGAGCTCAATGGTTATGTGAGTGGAGCTCAAAGAACTAGTATCCATTGGCTCTATTCAGAGCTCTATTGGCTCCATTTGCAACTCTATTGGACTCTATTGAGCTCTATTGTCAACCCTACTATAGGCATATCACATTTGTTACATAATTTATTTGATCAATTTTGTTACAGCTATGTGATTTCTTCTTTACATTCTTATTTGAAGATGTGACAGTTGGTTTGATTAGATTATAAGGTATATGGTTAGGAAATCCTTAGAGTTTGGATATTCTGATATATATGATAGTTTTGTAACTAATGGCAAACAAAATCCCATATATCCTTTCTTCTGTATAAATAAAGTTAACTGATAGAATAAATTCATACCAACAAACTAGTAGTCATACCTAGTTAACTTTTTTACCCAAAAGGTTATACCTTTAATAAAATTTAATGACCTGTCTTATATCCTATCAAAGAGGCAGAGTTGGCAATTGATATACTCTACTGAGAAATTGCGAATAGAGCCCAATAGAATGAAACCAAAGTTTCAGAATAGTGTTCTAATTACTAGTCTCATATACCAACAACTCGACCTTTTAAAAAAAAGGTCAAATGGGTCAATGTCAATAAAGTTGGTTAACTTCTATTGGTTCCATTTAAAATTATTCTCAATAGAGCAATGTTAGCAGAGTTGTTCTCTATTCATCCCAATGGATAAATGAGCTAAACCTGTGAACAGAGTAGTGGTTAAATCCAGATATTATTTCTAGATATGTAATTTTTTATAATAATCACCAGGTAATCCAGTTAATATTTTAGGATACAACTATTATAACAACTTATATTAGAAAAATTTATAATAAAAAAAAATTAAAAATTGAATTATGGTTTACAGAGAATCAATTAGTAATATAAAAACCAATAGCATAAGTTTCTAAATAATATAAAATTCATATCAAGTATTTGGTTATATAAAACAATAGTTTTTAGTAAGTTTTTTTTAAAAAATTTTTACTATAAAAAAAAAGCTGTGCGGCTGTGTCACTAATTACTATTTATTTCATAATATGAAAACTAAGTATAAAATTTTGTGCAGGCTAATTATTAAAATTTTTAATTCTGGTATTTCTGTTTTATTAATAGTTTATTCAATAGTATCTAAACAATTTTTTACTAATATGTATATATTTTTTTATAACAAACTATTATATAATGTTTTTATTGACCAATTGAATTTCAAAATTAGTTGTAAGTGGTGTGCCATTTATTACGTAATGTTTTTTACTTAGTAGCCACCTCTACCCAATGTATGGTGTGATTATTTTATCTAATTCTGATTAATTAATATCATATATAAACGTGATCACTACCTCTGACCATGTATCTATGGTAAAAATTATATAATAAATGGCATGCCCCTAATATAATAGCTAAATTTTAATTAAAAGTAGCAGTTCTTTAATTTCAAACATGCTGATTTACATTACTATTTTCAGTAAAAAAATTTTTAAAATAACTTTACTTTTTTTTATTTTGTATATTGAGAAGGACAAATTCTAGTAGTGTAGCAAAGACCAAAATTTGCTATATTGAATTTCTATTTTATTTTTTTATAAGAGAAAGACAAGTAATGAATTAAAAAATAAAAGGTATCAAAAATCAATGCTACAGTGCAGGCATTCTTAAATCAACATATAAAATACATGATCTTTAAAAGATTATAAATAAAAAATTAAAATAGTTATCAATTAAGGTAGGGTGAATGTAGATCATTTTTCATATGATCTACGTGGTATATTAGATTTTTATATAGTAAATAAAAAAATGCTTCTGATAAATTTTTTTAAGGTTTTGACCAATTTGTATAAAATTTATGTAATAGGTAGTTTTAAATAGTTGGTTTATAATAATGCATTGCTTTAAAAAAAATTAACTTTACATATAATTAAATTTTTGCAGGACGGCATATGATTTTTGTAGGTTGTACAAAGAATTGATTGGTCAGATCATATGATGTTTACATGATATCATATAAATTGGTTACACAAAGTTTATCTACAATCGATTTTATATGAAATTGGAAATTTGTACACCCTACCCTTAAACTTTTATAAAATACAGTCATCCCTCTCTATAATTACCAAGTCCGTCGCACCCTATTTTGGTAATTGTAAAGAGGTGTAACTATAAATAAAATACCTCATTATGGTCATCTATAGGTAAAATGTAGTATGCTTCTATCTAAAACTTTTTTTCTTACTAAGTTAACGATACATGCCACTAATTGAAAGTTGTAGAGCTTGTTGAGACACATTTAACAGTGATTAGATCATTCAAATCGGCCTAGTAGATGGCGAGATATCATCAAAAAACATTGGCCGACTATATAAAATCTCTATGTAAATATATTGTTTACATAAGAGATTTTATATAGTTGAACAATCATTTTTTGATGATATCTTGATATCTCACCATCCACTAGGTCGATTTGGATGAACTAACCACCGTTAGATGCGTTTCGATGAGCTCTGCAACTTTCAATTAGTGGGCACGTATTGTTAATATAGTAAGAAAAAAAGTTTTAGTGAAAGCACTCCACATTTCGCCTATAGTGATTTTCATATGTAATCTCCGTCACAGATTTTTATATAGTCAGCCAATCATTTTTTGATGATTCTCGCCATTTACTAGGCCGATTTGAATGATCTAACCACCGTTAGATGCGTCTCGACGAGCTCTACAACTTTTAATTAGTGGATATGTATCATTAACTTAGTAAGGAAAAAATTTTAGATGGAAGCACTCCACATTTCGCCTATAGGATCACTCTCCAGTTAACAGGCGGATTATCAATTAATAGATAATTTTAAATCTATGTGAATATAAAATTGGCCAATTAGATTATATAATCTATATTTAGTTAAAATTGATGACTATAATGGGTTTTTTTATTAATAAAATTGTTAAAAAATCAAATTTTTATGGTGATAGTGATTATAAGCAATTTGTGACTATAATAAGGTTTTTTACTATGTTTGAGTCCGTCGCACAAAATTGGGTGCTTAAATAGAGGTGTGACTATATGGGGTGTGACTATAGGGAGGTCTGACTGTAATAAAATCATACTAAAAAACTAAGTTATGAAGTTTATTTTTTAGTTAATTAGAATTTAGCCAAGTTATATTCTTTTAAAAATTAACTAATTTTATTAATAAATTTAAAATTTGACCACTTTAATTTTGATCAAAATTATATTAAAATTAGTATAATATTAGCTATAATTATAAAAAATTTTTTATTAAATATTGGTTTATATTCTAATATTTATATTATCCAGTAATATTGCTTTATTTTATATAAAGTTATACAATATATACTAAAAATTGGTGCCTATATAAATGACTTGTTGGTTTAAGAATGCTTGCACTATAGTTTTTTTTTATAGTACAAGATATCTAGACTCAACAATTATATGATTTGTTTTAATTTTGCAAACTTCTAAAACTTTTTATACAAAAGGTTTTTTAAAAAAAACTGGCCAGTAATTATATAGAGCTATATAAGCTCTATAAAATTACTAGTTAGTTTTTTTAAAAAAACCTCTTGATAAAAAGTTTTAGCAGTTTGAAAATTGATATTAAAATATTAAAATTTGACTTTAACTAATTTTCACTCTAGATGATATCACCTATGTCAAGTAAAGATCATTATTGGTTATGTGATTATACTTATTACACAAAATTAGATCTGCTATAAGTATTTTTTTTTATCATAGTTGCTTTTTAGTCCTTTTTTTTGGCTAGTATTGTAGTATTAATTTTTTCTCTTTCTCTTTTTAGATAATGCTTTCATCATTTGTGTAAGTTACTGGTGTCGTTAGCTAGTATCGTCGCTTTGGAGTCATTTTGTCAATATTGTTGCTTTGGTATTATGTTTTGGTATTGCCATAGTTGTAGTTCTTTTGGAATTTATTATCATTAGCTTTTACATTTTTTTTTATATTTAATTAATAATTTTTTTTTCTTTTAAGTAATAGAATTTTATTCTTTCTAGTATCATTATTACTAGTATTGTTGCTATGAATATTATAGTTGGAGTCACATCGTTTGCAGTATTGTGAATTTGTCACTTTTGGTATAGTGTTGTCTGTCACTGTTATTGGATTGGGTTTGTACTGTTTTGCTCTATCACTAGTTCTTTTGTTGAAATTAATACTATATTTCACCATAGTTGGAGTAAATGCATTGCTATGTCATTTTGCTAGTTCTACTATATAAACATTTCGCTTTTTTTCAGTTATTTTCAAGGGCATCTTTAGTTTCTTGTTTCAATTTTTGGGTATTCAGAAAAGTAAATAGTTACTTTGGTTTGTTGTTTTGGCTTATTGGTTGCTAATATTTTTATGCATTTGCTAAGACTTCTTTTTTTCAGGTATTTTCAAATCATTTTTAGTATCTTGCTTTAGTTTTTGGGTATTCAGAAATATATATAGTTTTTTGGTTTTTTCTTTGACTTGTTGGCATGTTTTAGTAGCTAACATGTTTATGTGTTTGTTAATACTTTTTTTTCAGTCCATCTTTAGTTTAATAGTTTGTATCATTGGTTTGTTGTTTTGTATGTTAAGTAGCTACTATTTTTTCTAATTGATAACATAAGCAACTTCAAGCTAAGCTACTTTTTAGCATTATATAATAGTATTATTGTTAGTAAATAGTAAAATACTTTTGTTGTTGAGGTTCATCATTATTAAGTAGTAAAAAATTCTTATCATTATTATTGAAGTTGCAAAATATTATTGTTGTAGTTGGTAGTATTATTATTTATAAAAAAGTCTTGGATTTGTTGTAGTTAGAGTTAGGGTGTTTTTGATAAGGGGCATCTATAAATAACATTATACAAGAGGGTGTTGGACAAATGATACCATTTTTCTTATAAGTAGAAGGAAAATCAAAAAATATAATGTAATTTTTTTAGAAAAAATTAGCTAAAAACTGAATCAGTAGTCCAAATTTAATGATTTTGGTACCATTCGATTCGTCCCAGTGTGAGGAATCGAATGGAGCCAATTTTATTTAATTGATGATCCGCCAGTTAATCAGAGAATTTTCCTTATTAAGGTGTGATGAAGATTACTTATAACTCGAAGTCGAATTGAAATTTTTAAGGATAAGTAAAGTTATAAAAATTTTTAAACAAATATGGTATTAAAGTAGTACAAATGATAGAATAATACCGTAAGTTTCTAATTATAAAATTATTGGATATCGATCTTTTCTTTTGAAGAACTTTACTCAGTAAGCACTCGGCATTTACTAAGCTAAACCCTATATTAGTTAGCTATCAAGGTAATTTGTAATATATTGCTTTTAGCTTATTTCAAACGAATTTATTGGATTTTTTTGATTTTTTTTTAGATTTTTTGACTTAAAAATAACAAGACGGATTTACCCTGTCTTATACAGCCAACACTCTCTAATCCGAATCATCTGAACTTATACATAAAAATATCAAAAAGCCTGTTCTTAAAGAGTTACTATGTGCTAATCTGACTTACAAAGTTTAGAAACTTTGTGTTCAGTTTTCAGAGTTTATTAAGGATTCGGATTATTCAGGTCAGATTAGAGAGTAGTGACTGTACTATCATTTTTTTCCTGTAATCCGCTAAACTTGGCGCTTTAGATTTCTTCAGGTAAGAAGTTTTTTCTTTTATCTTTTGCTATACCAACTCATTTACGGTAATTGGTACTTATTTTGATGGAATGTTTTTGAGATACGCTTTAGGTTAGTAAGTATATTTTTTTCTTTGCTTTATGTATAACAAAACTTATTTATTTATCAATCCCTATAAGAAAAGTGGTACAGGCTGGTCCCTGCGTCCCTATTACTGTATTACCTGTATTGAATTATGACATTTTTAATAATATAATTTATATGTCACCAACTACACAATACCATCATGTACTTTTTCATCTATTTAATATCAAATATTTAAAATGGAACGTGTTATTTTATAGATTTTTATATAATAGTTTACTGTAATTTAAACACTGTAATATTCTTGAATCAACTTCTATATGTGTTTTCATTTATTCTCCTATTAAATTGTCTGATAATCTTAAGTATTAAATTTTTTCCTATAAAAATTTACTATTTAAAATAGCCAATCAAATTGAGACTTTTAATTCAGAGTTTACAATAAAAAGGCGCATACTGGTATACACAACAAAGAGTATTCTAATAATATTTGAAATCTTTGGTGACGATTCTCAAGGACAACCCGATCTTGAAAGAAACATAAACACGGTCAAGGATGAAAAAGAGCATCCGAGCGGTATTTGAAATGGGTCATATTCTGCTATGAATAAGAAGTGGTACACCTGAGGATGAATGAGAGGTATTTGAGTAGTAGAGATATGAACCGAAATCTTTTGGATCTAAATTTAATAGTAAACCTAATGAATATCCAATGGGTTTACTATTAAATTTAGATCCAATAAATTTTGGTTCACATCTCTATTTAGTGGTATTTGAAATTGCTGAACCCAGTAATTCTAATAGGTGATGTAATATTGAATTATACTACAAGAGACGTAGCATTTGAGCGATATTCAAAATCTTCAGAACCCGACAACTCAAGTAAGCGACTTGATCTTGGCACATTCAAGAATCATTCAGCACATTAGATACACTTTAGGTTAGTGGGTATATTTTTTTTCTTTGATTATTTGTTATATAATTCTTTTTTCGTTATACTGGCATTTATTTTCAGATCATTCTTGAGACTACAATAAAAAGGCGCATATATACGAAAAAAAGGCATTCTAATGGCATTGGAAACCTCTGAAGGTATGATTCTCAAGGACAATGTGATCTTGAAAGAAATGTGAACACAGTCAAGGATGAAAAGGGGCATTTGAGCGGTATTTTAATGGACAATGAGGTCCCATATTTTGCTGTGAATAAGGTGTGGCATACACAAGGATGAACAAAAGGTATTTGAGTGGTAAAAATGTGAACTGAAATCTATTGGATCTAAATTTAATAGTAAATTTAATGGATTTACTATTAAATTTGGATTCAATAGATTATGGTTCATATCTCTATTGAGTGGTATTTGAAATCTGCTGAACCAGGTAATTCTATAATCTTGAATTATACTACGAAAGATGCCAAGGATAATAAAAAGTATTTGAATGCTATTTTTTAATCTTCTGAACCCGGCAATTCAAGTAAGCGACACAATCTTGGTGCACCCGAGAATAGAAGCCGTTTTAGTGGTATTTGAAATTTGCTGACTCTGATCATTCAAGTGAACAGTATAATCTTGAATTCTATCATGAAAGAGACATAGACACATTCAAGAATAAAAAAAAAGGTTTTTGATCGATATTTAAAATCTGCTGGGCCAGTAATCTTATTATACATGAAAGAACAATTAAATCTAATGATTTTTTCAAGTTCTTTTATTTAATTATAATATTTTTTTTCAAGTTCTCGTTTTAAGACAAACAGGGCGTGGCACACCAAGGATGAAAGAAAGGCGTTTGAGTGGTATAAAAAATCTGCTAAACCCGGCAATTCCAGTAGAAAATGTAATCCTGGGGTCTGCTATGAATAAGCATGGGCGCACCAAAGGGTGATTTGCTGAAGCTAGCAATTAAGTGGGCATTGTAAACGTAGACACAACTGAGAATGGAAAGGAAAGGCATTGAGCGAAAAAATTTTTGGGTCTCTAATTCATTTAAGCCATATTTTCACTACCTATTTTTTACACATTTTGATTTTGTAGCCAAGTCAAAATTTGCATCAGATTAAAATTTCGATACCAAGTTTTATTAGAGGTAAAGTGAAATATATAATTGTGGCAAAGAATGGCCTGATTGTCTTCTACACTTTTGGTATAAATATGGAGACTAATTCTGACTAGAAAAATTGTTCTAGCCAACAACAGATCGACCTGGTCAACCGGCCTGAACTTTTAAGGATCGATTGTGGTCCATAATTTTTCCATCGCCCATATTAATACTCTAAACTATCAAATATAGGCGCTATTCAATAAAAAAAGAGATTTCTCCCTTTTTTATTGAGTAGCACCCATATATTGTTTAAAAAATAATCTTCATAATATATTTAACATATTAAACAAATCTATTGAGAAACATTATATAAAATAAACATGAATAGCTTATAAATACAATAATCGATAGTTATTGTTTTATTGAGTTATGAAATGATTTTTCTGTCTACTAAGTTACAGCAATTAGAATAAAATAAAATGTTTTTTGATTTAATTTTGACTCGTTAGTATTTAACTCATCAATGTTCAAGTTATAAAATTCTTCTTGAGTTAACTCGAGTCCAAGCTCTATTTTTGGCGACCTAAAATATTAAAGCGATAGTTATAATTGAAAGTTCGATGACAGGTTTACCCTTGGCGACGCATATATAGTGCAACCTACAGGAGCAGATGGGTTGGATCTTTAGATTAGTAACGAATGAGCAGGTGGGAGTAATAAGCAAGTGGGTAATAAACGAAGCAGGTGTAATGGGCGCGTGGGTAATGGGCACGTGGGTTATGGGCAGGTGGGTAATGGGTGGGTGGATAATGGGCGGGCGGGTAATGGTGAGTGGATAATGGTGAGTGAGTAATGGTGAGTGGGTAATGGTAAGTGGGTAATAGTGAGTGGGTAATGGGCGGGTAATGGTACGTATGTATAGTACATATATAAAAAATCTCTACATTTACAAATATAATTTTTTATTAAGTAAATTGCATCAAATTTATTTAGTAATTGCAGATCATTTTATTCGGTTGACTCGCGGATTATCAATTAATTTGGATAAATGCATCAAAAGTTATTGGCCAAATACTATTGGTCATATCTTTTCTTATAAAATTACTATATAACCAATAGTTTTTTGTGAATATCTTTTGATCTAGTAATCCAAATGACATGATTTTGGTATTATTGGATTCATCTCACTGAGACAAATTGAATGTACCTAAATAATCTAAATCAGATTACTGTGTTACAATATATTCAAGTTTTTGTAAAATTTTATATATAAATATACGGATTTTGAAAAATTTTTTTATATAGTAGAGGGGTCAAGCACTACTATGAGAGGGTACATAACGTTATTTATGGATGTTATCTAATGTGCTCTGGATTTGTTATTTTTATTGTAGTTAGAGTTAGAGTGTTTTCGATAATATGCTCAAGATTTGTCATTTTTATTATAGTTAAAGTTATAGTGTTTTCGTTAATGTGCTCTTTTTGTTAGTATTAGTAGGGTTAGAGTCAGAATAGTTTATATTAAATCAGGTTTATTAATAGGTTATGTGCCATGAAATGATATAATTATTGTATCATATTGTGTAATAAACTTTATAAATTTCATATTTTAAATCTCAAATTGTATAATATTTATTAATTCTATGATCCAAGTTACTATATATTCTGTTATACTTATATTAATCATGTGATATAGAATGCAGATGCACCATTTTTTCAACTTGTTTATCTGTGCTTTGACCCAGAGTCTGAGCCTGTTCCTGACACAATTTATAATCCAATTTCTGAGCTAGATGATATTACCTAAAGTAAAAGTTAGCAATAGCTTTAAAATTTATATATAAAATAAACTTTAAATAAACTTTTAAAATGCTAAAACTTTTTATGAAAATATTATTTTAAAGTTCATTATAAAAAAGAAAGTTACTAGTCAAATTTAAAAATATTGTCTGTATAAAAAGTTTTAGCATTTTAAAATTATTATTAAGTATAAATATTTTGTACTATAAGTTTTTTTTTCTTTTTTTTCCTAAGCCAATTTTTTTTAATTTGTCTTTTTTTTTTTTTTTTTTTTTTATTTTTTTTTTTTTTTTTTTTGAATTAGACTATAACTAGCCAATTACAATTCAAAAAGTTACATGATATTACATATAAGTCATAGGACATGTTCCTAATGAACACTGTTACTTATAAATCAAATGAGATGACTCTCCTAATTTATATATAAATTTATACAAAAAAATTATTTAAATTAAATTTATTTAAAAATATATATATAAACCTTTCTTTAAATTTTAAATATATATTTTTAGCATTTAATAATCTTTAATTTAAAATTTTAGTTCTTAACTCCAAGTAATTACAAGAGAATTTTCTACTAAAGTTGGTTATTTCTTTACTATGTTCTTTAAGTCAAATAAGTGACTCACTCTATATAATAATATAATTGTTTAAAATAATCTTTCAAAAATATAAAGATGCCATTAAGGGTAAAGTATAATATAGATCATTTTTAATAGTAATCACTTGCATATTATGCAAATCATATGATAATTATATGATTTACATAGATTTAGCCAATTAGAGTTGATTATTTATATAGATCTCTTTATAAAAATTAACAACTTCTCAAAAATTTTATAGTATTAAAAAATTGAAAATATATTGAAATATTTTTGTTTACATTTACAAAAAATTAAAAATTAATTTTTATATTGTTTTTCAATTAATTTAATTTAATTTTTAAAATTATTCTAATATATTTATATAAACTGCTGATTTTTGTATATACAACAAATAATTTGCCATTATATTTATACTATACCCTTAAATAAAAGTTACTTGTGTCCTAATTGAAAGTTAAAGAGGAGGTTTTTCTGATTTTAATGGTAGTTAAATGTCAAATCAGCTTGGTGGATCCTAAGATACTTGGGGTCAAAGAAGAGAATATAGAGATCTGAAATTAACTGTTATACAAAGTATTATAAATTATAATACTTTGTGTAATAGTTAATTTGCAGATTCCTATATCTCTTTTTTGACCCCAAGTATCTTGGGATCCACTAAGCCAATTTTGATGATTTAACTACTATTGAAATCAGAACAGCCTCCTCTTTAACTTTTAATTAGAGCACAAGAAGCCTTTACTTAATGGCATCTTTTATATTTTTGAAAGATTATTTAACCAATTATACTATTGCTTTAACTTTACAGGAATTGTAAAGATAAAAAATACATCAACTTTAAAGAAAGATTCTTTTTGAACTATTTGGAGTTAAAAACTAAAATTTTAAATTAAAGATTATTAAATACTAAAGAATATATATTTAAAATATAAAAAAAGGTATATATATATATATTTTTAAATACAGTAAATTTAATTTAATGATTTTTTGTATAAATTTATATATAAATTAGATAAGTCAACTTATTTAATTTATATATAACAGCATTTGAAACCCTGAAAAAGGATATGTTCTGTGACTAATATATTTATTAAATAACTCAAATTTTTTAAATTTGATACCCTCTCAAAACTAATATAAAGTTTGTCTACCAAGTGTATCAGTTTTGGAAGATTAGACTATATATACACTTTGTCTTAGTTAGTAATTTGTACATTGTACAGTTAAATTGAAATTTTTATTAAATAAATTTTTTTACAATCTTGATCATATGAACATATTTCTATTGGTTAGCTCTTTATACCAAATGTTCAGTATAGAGAAAGTAATCTTATATAATGAACTTACTCATTACCAAACAAAAAAGTTTAGATATATAAGTATATAATTGTTAATAAAGATTAAAAGAAAAAATTAAAGGCAATAAATTGATTTTTAACAAATTTCCTACTTGAACTAGAAATAAAGAAAAGTGTAAAATTCTAAAGGATTCACACAAATTATCATGTTAGAACTATTAGAATTTTTATATTCCAAAAATATGCTACCCCTAGTTTTTTTAAAAATCTCAAAAAATCTGTTAGCAGTTGCTACTATAAAAGTCTAAATTTTACTAAGTAAATCTCAAATGTGCTATTAAGTAAACTTGTTTAGAATATCAAAATACACTTATATTAAAAATTTGATATCTTTTGAATAATTTTTTATTAGTATATTTAAAAAATTTAACAATTTAAAAATAAGCTTCTTCATGTTTTTTTGTATAATTTTTGGCCCAAAAAAGATAGCTTATTTTTGAAAATATATAGTATTTCAAAGTAACTATATTAGATTTTTTGCAAAGTCCTCAATAAATTTTTAAATTACTGCTTAAAATAAAATTTTTCATTCTTATTAAAGAAATTTAAAATATTCTAAAAAATAAATACCCAAAAGTTGCAGTTAATAGTTAATCTTAAACATAGTTTTATTCTTAGATATTTTATAAACTTCTTTGAAAGTTTCAAGATAATTCTATATCTTGATAATGAGTTGAATTATTTAGAATAGATTACTTTATTAGTAATATAAATCATACAAAAATTAAATAATTTATTTAATATATGTAGTAATAATTATAAATGTTTATTATAGAATCTATTCCTTCTAGTAAAAAACAATTTCTATAGCTAACAATATTTTTGTACTCTACAAAGTACAGTATAGAATAGAGTTGCAGAATAAGCTAATATCATGTAAGCAGCTTTTGTAAAAATTATATACTCTAGGAATTTGGGTCTTATACTCTCGAGTAGTTGGAGAGTTGTAGCTGAACACAAAGTCAAGCAGAATAATTCAAGAACAAAGAAATTAACAAATCATCAAGCTGCTCAAATACAAATATGGTCTGATCTATACTATGACTTATTATTATATACAGATTTAGTAATTCACAATAATGATCTATCTTATAACTTTGTTTACAAGTAAATATTATTATTAATTGTTATAAAACCTATTTCTTTTAGTAAAAGAACAATTTCAATGCCAACAATATCTCTGTACTCTATAAAGTACAGTATAGAATAGTTGGTAAGGATTGTACAAAAAGATGATATCCAATTCTAACTTGTTCATTTACTAATACATATATCTTAGATATTTGAGCTACTGCCCTTTTCTGGTTTTAATCTAATCTTTTATATTTGGGCTGTATGCTTTATTTTTAAATTTTATTTTATATTGAATATTCCTAATTATTTTATTTATTTTATTTATTTTTCAGGCTGTATGCTCTACTTACTTACTCAAACTTCTTTTTTTTATTATTAATTTTTTTCTTTAGGCTGCATGTCATATTATACTATGGCAAAAAGGAATGGTGACCTGTCGTTATGGCGACCCTTATATGATCAACCAATTATTTTTAAGATTAGCAATCATATATAAATAATGATTATCCTTTTGATAATCATTGGTTTTTTTCACGCTTGTTTTTTTTTTATTTTGATTTATTAATACTAGTTTTCTTTTTTATTCCTTTTTTCTTTAGGAGTCGTCACTGGAGTCCTTGTTGAGGTCGTTGTTGGAGCTGTTGTTGAAGTCCTGGAGCTGACATTGTTAAAGCCTTGGAGCTGTCATTAGAGTTGTTGTTGAAGCCATCGTTGAAGCTGGATTAGAGTCATGAAGTCATGCAATTCGGATAGCTCAGCCATTTTTTATTCTTTTTATATTTTGATTTGCTGGAGGGCTTTTTTTTAAGTTTACTAATTTATTGCTTTCCTTTGACGTGTTCTTTTATCGTTGTTCTTTTATTCTTCCTGGTTTCTTCTGTAAGTTCATTATTTTTTTAGTGGGTTCTTTAAAAAAACTAGCAAACTAAAGGTATATGGACTAACTCAAAATATTGCAACAAATGTGTATATGCTAGTATTTATAGAAAAAGAAGGAAAATGAGCAAATTTTCTTTTTATAAATTTAGTTACCTTTTTAATATTTACAGAAAAAACCTCGATCCTCAATTTTTTAGAGATATTTCTTAAAATCTTATAACCGATAACACGTCTAATGCTATTAATGAAAGGCAAACCCTGTTGGAAGGTTTTGGAAGTGTTTTAGATACGAGTGGAAAGACAGTGGATTAACGGTTACTCTTAAATGTCTTAAAGCTGATACAATCGTCGACGAAAGAATCATTAAAGATTTTATTTATGAGGTATTATTTATTGTACTAAAACTTTAATAGCAACTTACAACAGAAAATAACTTTTTATAATTCATGCACATAATTAGCTTAAACTGTTGTGAAGTATCATTTTATGAAGTAACGAAAGGTAAACAAGCAATTTTTATTTTGAAGTATAAATACAGTAATAATATATTAACCAAAGATATGGGTGGTCAATAGAAATGCAAATTTATTAGATATATTTGCTTGGTTTCTATTGACCACCCCCATATGTTATATTATATTGAATATATAGATCGCAATAGATATTATAATATGGTATTACAATATGCTAATTATAGAACTTTACGAGAATACTTAATGACTAAATTTTACAAAATTACAATAGACAGATAAAATATGCATGGTTAGGGTAAAGCACTAACAAAATTCTTGGTAGTTATAATTTTATCAGTTGGGATAAACCCCGTTTCACATGTATATATATTTTTTTAATAATAAATTAAAATTCATCAAAGAACACCTGAATTTTGAGACTTTAGATGAATAAACTTGAGTAAATACTTTTTTTAGCATATATGAATACTTCGCATTAAGTAGCTACAAAAAATAAAAAATATAGACTTACGCAGAATTTATTTGCCCGGTTATTGTTACGAACAAGGATAGGAGTTGAAAAGCCTTTTTCGTGAGTAATACAAAATCTAATTTTGTAATAAACTAAATGCGTAAGATGAAATTTAGGGTTTATTATATGTAAAATTTTATTCCTGCCATTTTTAATTATTGCACTGAGGTCGATTTAAACATTAGTTTTTGCTTTTTTCTTCTCTTAGTGTGTTCAGATTCTTGCATTATCTGCGCAAGCACTCGATTATCTCTGGATCATCCCATCGCAAATAAGTTGATATAATTGACCAATAAAAATCGAACACGTGAATCATGTGCTCGATTGATTTTGATCAATTGAGCATGTGATCACGTATTTGATTTTTATTGGTCGATCACTGGGTCACCATGGTGACGGGTTGCTATAAAATAACACCCCTATACTATTTACATTTATTATTATTATTATTTTTTATTTGTTCTTTTATTTGTTTTTTTTTTTAGAAACTCATATGGTTTAAAGTACCTAGCTATTAAGATATCTTTCATCAGGAGAATTTTTTAGGTGCAGATTTGCGCAGATTTTTAAAACCTGATAATAATCAAAAATCTGCAAAGATCTATGACCCTACAATTATAGTTGAAGAAAATTTTTAACAAATTCTGCACAGATTTTAGAAATATATAAATCTGCACAAATTTTTATTAAATAATAAAAAGTGTAATAACCTGAATTAAGCTTAATTCAGGCCAAAATTTAGAGTGAATTCACTAGTTATATTATATTAATTTATTATAATATTATTATTATTATTATTATTATTATTATATGCTAATTTTTCATATATTAAAAATATTTTACAAAAATATAAAAAAATATATATTTTTATTAAAAAAAAAACTACAAAACATATTACAAGAGACATATACAAACACTATAAAGATACCACACAAACACCATAGCACAAATGTCATAAAGACCACCACAAACAGTATAAAAACTACCACAAACGGCATAGAGACACCACAAAAACAGCGAAGAAGCACACACAATAGCATAAAAATACCACACAAATCATTGTAGAGACACTACAACTACCATAGGGAAACCACTACACAAATGCCTTAGAAACACGTGAAAACCGATAAAAAACCTATTGAGAACTCAACTAAAATGATGAACCTATGAAAAAACCCATGAAAAACTTGCCAAAGAAAATGAAAAAACCTACTAAATCACCAAAATGACGAGAAATCCGCTAATCTAAATACAACTTCACAAAGTTCTAAGGTTGCTCCAACCAGTGTTGAAAATCTTATGTTCTTATGTTCTCATGAGAATATCACTTTCAATCTGAGAACATTTACAAAATTTAAGATGTTCTCTATTAAATTTTTTTTGAGAACATTAAGTTTGAAAAATATGTTCTCTATATAAATATATAAAATAATTAAAAATTATTTTTATTAATATAGCAGTTTAAAATAATTAAGCTCATAAATATTTAGTTGTTAATTAGTTGAAATAAAAAACAATTTAGTTGTTTTTGAATCGAGAAAAATTTTATATAATCAATTTTATTGGTTTATCCATTTCTAGTTTGGTGCAATAAAGCCCTTATTATATATACATATAATATCATAAATTTTAGAGAGCTAAACTCACTATAATGATAATTTTTTATAAGAAAATTACTTAACAAATCTTTAATTATTATGATTTTAAACTTTAGTGTTATATCTTAAAATTTTATAGTAAGAAATTTTTGAATCTATAAATTACAGTAAAAAAAATAGTATATTATATTACTTATTTATTTAAACATTTGAGAGATGTTAATAGCTTATTTAAAAACTTAATATATAAACTAAGCCAAGCAATAACATCTCCAACAATATATAAAAAACCTCAAATACTAATTTTTTAAAAAATATACATATAAAGTTATAATTTTATTATTATGAATAACTTAGCTTTGTTTATATAGTTTGTTAATAAATTATATTTTTTATTAATAATTTTAGATATATTAATTAAAAATTATATTTTTTATTAATAATTCTTTAAATATATTAATTAAAAATTATATTTTTATTAATAATTTTTAAATATATTAATTAAAAATTATATTTTTTATTAATAATTTTTAAATATATTAATTAAAAATAAAAATTAAAAAATAACCAAAAGTATAAAAGTATAAGTGTGAAAAAGAGAATGAGAAAAAGAAAATAAGAGTAAGAAAGAGTAAGAAAGAATGAGAAAAAGTGAAGGGAGAGAAAAAAAAAGAGAGATAGAGAGAGAAAAAGAAAGAGAAGAGAGAAAAAAAGAGAGAAAGAGAAAAAGAAAAAGAGAGTAAAAGAAAAAATTTTTTTCTAATTGAGAACATAAAAAAAATTTTTGAGAACATTAAATTCAATAAACATGTTCTCATGAGAACATAAATTTCAAAACAGATTTCCAACACTGGCTCCAACTATAGCACCAACTACGGCTCCAACGATGGCTCCAACAATGGCTCCAACTATGGTTCCAACTATGGCTCCAACGACGGCTCTAATAACGGCTTTAGTAATGGCTCCAATGGATTCCTCATCTACATTCACAGCGTCCAACAGATTCTTTTTCTACATTCTCAGCGTCCAATTTCAGCACTCTACCAAAGCACAAGCCTAAAATAGAAGAAAGTAAAAAAGTTAATAATAATAAATAAATAAATAAACAAAAGAAGAAAGAAGCTAAAACTTATTTTTAGTACAAGTTCTAGTGTCTCCGGGCTCTAATCACATTAACGGCTTTTAATAAAAAAAATAAAAAAAATATAGTAAAAAAAAAAATTATTTATAACTTGATCGCCAATCTGAAAAATGATTGGTCAATCATATAGGAGGTATGTACGATAAAAAATAAAAAACTTATAAAAAATATAAAAATAAATTAATTAAAGTAAAATAAAAAAAAATTAAGTAAAAAAATAAAAAAATTAAAAACGATAATAAAAATAAAAAAACATTAAAAATAGAAAAAATAAATAAATAAAAAACAAATTATAAAAAAATAAAAATTAAAAAAAATTAATAAAAAAAAAGGCATTATAAAAAATAAAAAACAATAATAAAAATAAAAAAAAATAATAAAAATAAAAAAAAATCATTTAAAAAAAAATTAAATAAAAAAATCATTTAAAAAAAAATTAAATAAAAAATCATTTAAAAAAAAAAAATTAAATAAAAAAAATGCATTAAGAGTAGATAGAGTACACTATTTGCAAATTATATATAAAACAAATAGTAAAATTTTTTTCTTTTTAAAATTAAAAAATATTATATTAAGTAAACTACTTTAATTTCTAAAAAAAAATTGTAGAATAGGTTTTCTGATTCTAACAGTAGTAAATTTATTAAAATTGGTTAAATCCTCATAGAGAAACACATGTTTAAAGATCGGGTATTACAAATTGGTTACAAAAATCATATGATATAAACCAATTAGGATCATCGATTTTGTGTTACCACAGAGAATTTGGGGCCACCACAGAGAACTTTATAATATATAAATATAGGTTTTTTTAAATAGTACAAGCGTTTAAAGTTTTACTACTATAAAAGGAAGGATTTGATTTATGCGCCACCAATTTTTGATTAAAATTGATTGCAATTTAAAAAATTTTTATATGTGGCGTTTTTGTAATACCTATGCAAATTTTTTTTGTACATCAATTTTATATGAAAATGATCAACACTAAACTCTACTCTTAAAAAAATAAAAAAAAATTAAAAATAAAAAACTGATAATTTAAAAATAAAAATTATAAAAAAAAAACTGATAATTTAAAAATATAAATAAAAAAAACAATAATTTAAAATAAAAATAAAACAAAATAAAAAATTAACTGTTACAGTAAAAAAAAAAAAAAAAATTAAATGAAATGGAACAGTAATTATAAAAAAAATAATAATAATAATTAAACAATACAGCACAGAAAAAAATTAAAAATAATAATAATTAAATGATACAGCACAGTAATAACAGATAAAATTAAAAAAAAATCGGAATAAAAAAATAATAATACTAAAAAAACCATATTTTTTACTTTATTTATTTATTTTCAATTTGTTTTGTTTATTGATTTTCTCGTGTTCTTACTTGCAGGTAAGTATTGAAATTATAATTTTGCAGATTATTGCTGATTATAATAGGCAGCACCTATTATCAGTCATCCGATTTGTCACACTATAGTTACATGTAAATTTTTTATATATAAAATTATAAAAAAAAAACATATAAAATTACTATAAACTTTGAAGAAATGATGTTTTGAAGTCTACATATTAACCTAAAATTTAATTTTTCAGAAATATAGAACAAGGGGAGGGGAAAAAGGTAGTACAAAAATCAGATTAAAATTTTGCTGATTTTGCACAAAATGAAATTGTAACTTCACCAAAAACAAATATTTTTCAATTTTAAGATGATAAGTATATGTAAAATTATGCCCTGAATAACTTTACTTAGGTGACCAAAGTAGGTTACCTTGTCAAAGTAGGTTATCTTGATAAAAAAAGGGGGTTTTATATTTAAAACTCAAAAAATTTGACTTTAGTACATAGGTAACCCATTTTTCTTACAAGGTACCCTACTTTGGTCGCCTAAGAAAGTTATTCAGGGCATGATTTTACATATACTCATCGTCTTAAAATTGAAAAATATTTGTTTTTGGTGAAGTTACATTTTCGTTTTGTGCAAAATCAGCAAAATTTTAATCCGATTTTTGTACTACCTTTTTCTCCACCCCTTGTTCTATATTTCTGAAAAATTAAATTTTAGATTAATATGTAGACTTCAGAACATCATTTCTTCAAAGTTTATAGTAATTTTATATGTTTTTTTTTTATAATTTTGTATATAAAAAATTTACATGTGACAAATCGGATGACTGTTATAATCTGCGAAGGTTATACTTTTTAAATATTTGCACAGATTTTTGGCAAAAAATCTGCGAAAAACTGCAAAAATCTAAATTTTGAAGATCTCTGCAATTTTTTAATCAAGATTCTGCACTTATTTGATAAATTTGAAGATCACTACAGATTATTAATGTTTTTATTTTTCTGATGTTAGATACAATATTACTGCCTTTAAGTTCCAATTACCAATTGTCAAATTTGTGTATGACTTATCTCTAACTTTATTGCTATAGTTGCCTTACCAATTCTTAATAAATAGACTATAAATTTACTATTTAATACTGTATACTTAGCAAATGTCTTACTATTAAGCCAATTGCTATAACTGAGATCTTTTCTTTTGTTTTGATAAAATCAATAGTACTTCTAGACTTGTTACTAGCCAAATTTCCAAATACTGCTTTAGAAGCCTAATTAGACAATACTGCAAACTTGTATTTTCTACTAGTATTTTTGAACCAATCAGACTTGAATTTACAAATTTGAACATATAGAATCCTATTATTGTTCTACCTTATATCTTTCAGTCAATTTCTCTAAATTATCTAATCTTCTCATTGTTTGTAATTTCAATACTACCAATGCAATATTTTTTTTATAACATTGATTTATTTGCTAAAGGTAGGGTACTTTCTTATAGTATCTTAGTGCTGCAACTAGCAATAGGTCCTGTGGCCAATCAGGTGCTTTACTTTTTGAAATCTCCTTTCTTAGGGGAGTGCCAGCAATCACCTGATTAGGGTTTCACTAAGTAGCTGACCCCTACCCCCCACCTGATAATTTTCTAAGCATTTGATTAGTTAAAATTTAATAATATATATATATATTAAAAATTGGATAACTTTTGATCTACTGTTTTGTTTTGAATAATTCAATTACCAAAATGTTTGTCTTAGTGAGATGATTCTAACAAGTCCAAAACCATCAAAATCCAATCACAGGATCCCAATATCCTTCAACTTTTGTGTAAATTTAATTGATAATCTGACTAGAATAGGCAAAATGTAGCGAGCTTCCATTTAAAATTTTTTCTTACTAAGTTAATGATACATATCCACTAATTGAAAGTTGTAGAGCTCATTGAGATGCATCTAATATTAGTTAGATCATCCAAATTGGCCCAGTGAATGGCGAGATATCGTTAAAAAATGATTGGCTGAAATATAACAGAAATCACATGAAAATCACTATAGGAGAAATGTAGCGTGCTTCTATCTAAAACCTTTTTTCTTACTAAGTTAATGATACATGCCCACTAATTGAAAGTTGTAGAGCTCGTCAAGACGTATCTAATGGTAGTTAGATCATCCAAATTGGCCTAGGGGATGGTGAGATATCATTAAAAATAATTGGTCGACTATATAAAATCTCTATAAAACAATGTTTTACATAGAGATTTTATATAGAGTTCCTCAAATTCAAATTAAATTAAATATTGGATCAATTTGAATTTGATCAAATCAATTGACCCTGATTTGAATTTGATTTAATTCAAATATTTGAATTTGAATTTGATTTGAATTTGAATTTTTAATAGTAATTTTCAAATCAAATCAAATATTTGTTAAATCAAATCAAATTTGGCCATATTTAAATTTGATCAAATCAAATATATAGTCAAATTTGAATTTGAATTTGATCAAATATTTGATTCAAATATTTGAAGATCAAATCAAATTGCGGAACCCTAATTTTATATAGTTGACCAATCATTTTTTGATAATATCTCACTATTCACTAGGCCGATTTGGATAATCTAACTACTGTTAGATGCGTCTCGACAAGCTCTACAACTTTCAATTAGTGGTCATATATTGTTAACTTAGTAAGAAAAAAGTTTTAGATAGAAGCACGCCACATTTCTTCTATAGTGATTTTCATGTGATTTCTGTTACATATTAGCCAATCATTTTTCAACAATATCTCGCTATCCACTGGGCTGATTTGGATAATCTAACTACCGTTAAATGAGTCTTGATGAGCTCTACAACTTTCAACTAGTGGACATGTACATTAACTTAGTAAGAAAAAAATTTAGATGTAAGCATGCTATATTTGCCTATAGAATCACTATCTAGCTGACAGGTGGATTATTAATTAATCTAATTCCATCAAAATAATAAGAAAACCTTTACCGATCTTGTGATACCATAATTAAATTTTAGCGATTTTGGACTCATTGAAATTATTTCTTCAAGGCGGTTATTTTGGTGGTAAAATCATCAAAAACAGACCAGACTATCAAAGATTATTAGTGATTTTATTTTAATTTCAAATTTTGTTTTATATAGGTTATTTTGATTAAATAATGATATCTTGTGAACTATCGATCATAATCGCATAATTTTAATACCATCCAACTCGTCTCGTCATGACAAATTGAATTGTACCAAAATTGTATAATTTGGATCAATAGTTCACAAATATCATTAGAGATCTTTAGTGCAGCAAATTAAATACTATGCCAAAATTGGACTATGTTTTAAAATAATCATTAAAATGTAATATCGCATAATTGAGTGATCAGATTCAGGTGATATTGGTATCATTTTTTGATTCGTCTTAATGAGACGAATCAAATGGTACCAAAATTATCTGATTCTGATTGATATAGTACATGAGGACCCCAAAGAATATATGTAATACTGAGATCTGGCTTTGTATAAACTTATATATAATTTTTCCATATGTCGTATGTTTAAATTTGTATAACCAACTGGTAATTTTTTGAAAAGTTAGATGTTTATTTGTATAACAAAAACGATCTTTATAACAAGTACGATCTTTTTTTGTATAACGATACTATATATACATCGGGAAAATTTTTAAGTAGATATAAATCGATATATACCGTATGTTGCAGCTACCTTTTTTTGCCGATTTTTAACAAAAAAA
>QKWP01002427.1:5784-21371 GCA_003550325.1 Gigaspora rosea
GACTGAACCTGAACATGTTAATGAACTTATGAACTGAACCTGAACTGAACCTGAACCAGCTCTAAAAGTTCAATACTGAACCTGAACCTGAACATGTTTTAAAAAATGTTCAGGTTCAGGTTCAATACTGAACCTGAACCTGAACCTGAACTTGACCTAAGTTCAGTTCAGGTTCATAGGAACACTAACTTACATTTGATCTAATTCTATACCTATTTAGGCCCTATTTTACAAGATTATTATGTAACAAATATTCCCAAATTGATTCATCTTTATTTAATTATTGACAATAAATTCTCATAAAAATATTAAAATAATTAAATTGTAAATCAGAACTTTGATAAAACTGCACTGATCAATCACCACTATTAATTGTAATTTATAAATTTATTATCTAAAAACAATATCACTAATTATTAAACTTAATTACTGCTACTACTGTCTTTGACTTATTTTTTGAATTTGATTTAAAAATAAGCTCCCAGCACATTAGCAGGCGCATAACTTGTTATAGTAAATAACTTTTGATTTACTTGTTCGCATATTGATAATTTTATATTAAAATAAACGTTCAATAAGATGATTTTAGCAAGTCTAAAATTATTAATACCAATAATAGTTCTCATGATCATTACGATTCTTTGTTATTTTCCTTAAGCCTGACAATGCAGATATCATTCAATTTCTCGAAAACTATTTTCCGAACAGGACACTTAGCCATCATCACATAGGGTTAGGATTAGTATTTGAGTAGATTGTCACCCTGTGTGATGTAGGATAAGTGGCCTGTCAGTAAAATAACTTTGGGAATCGTACCATATCCGCTTGTATAACTATACAAATGGATTTGTTGTATCAAAATTTTAAGTTGATCATTATAATCAAATTATTAAATTCTGTATGATGTAAAAATACCTCTATTTTATCTGGTTATCAGCAATCTATTGTAGAATAAGATTATATGGATAACCAAGTGGTGTATAAAATACTCTTATTCCGTACTATATAACTCTATTACATTTTGTTATTGTATAAAATATTAAAATAGATCAGTATACTAGGAAATCAGAATCTGATATAAGTCCAAAGCAATTCTTTATGTGTAATCTAAAGTGAGTTACACTGATTGCTGATCATCACGGGGCCCATCATTTCTCAAATTCTATTGGTTCTTTCTACCGGATATTGCATATTGTGTTAGCACACAACGCGTTTATTGGCTAATTACACAGCGTAACAGATATCATCATGTAACGTGGCAGATCTCTAATGTCTAGAAGTAAAGTGTTCTCAGCTATGCTTTGAACAATAAATTTTATATAGTATTTATATAACTTTTATATATCATAAAATTTTAGATAAAAATTTTATATAAATTTTATATATTAATAAACTTTATATATATAATTATATAACCTTTATATATTATATAAAGTTAGCATAAATTTTAATAGATAGGATTTACTGTTTTGTATTAAATTTAATACACTTTTAAAACTCATAAAAATATAGAAAAATTAAAAAGTTTAATTTTTTTTATAAACAAAAATCTGATAAATTTTCAAAAATAGTTTGGTATTATTTACTTTAATATATTTAATAAATTATTGCTAAAAACATTTGTTAGACCTTGTATTTTTTGTAATTTGTTGTAGTAACCTTTTATGATTAATTAAAACTATAATCTACTAATAATTTTTGTAAACCAAAAGTTTCATTATCTGTTATATAAAAATTAGTAAAAACTAATTATAATTAAAAGGTTATTATTAGTTATTGTCCTTCGCTACGCTCAGGACACTTAATTTCTAGATAAAGTAATACAAAAGTTACCTTTTTGATACTTTAAAAATATTGTTCCTGATGCATTTATAATAAAAATATCAAAAACACAACTTTGAAATTTCTGTCTGTCTTCACTTGCATATTGTATAACATAATGACGTAATATGATTGGGCGAGATGCAAGTATATTACACAAAAGGCCAGTGTATTGGTTTTGCAAAAATAAATTTGGTTACACACTGTTAATGTTGTGTAACGTTATACAAACCTTAATTTGGTAACTTATATCAAATCGGAACCAAAATTAGGTTTATTTGAACCAAGACCAAACCAAACTAGGGTTTTTTGAGGTTTTTGAACCAAGAATTGATTTTTTTGATGGTTCAAAAACCAAGTTTAGGGTTATTTAAGCCAAGATTAGATTCATTTAAACCAAGACAGGTTTATTTGAACCAAACTGAGTTTATTTGAACCAAAAACAGGGTTATTTAAACCAAAATTATACAAAAAAACAAAAAGCTAAAATAAAAATGATTTCGCTCAGAACTTACAACGGTTCTCGTTTACTAGTATTATAATAATTTTTATTTATATTATAAGCTTTTTCAATTATCATAAATCATTACTATTTATAGTAATTTACTAGTAAGTTATATAAATTTAGCTAGAATTAAAAAAATTTTTTTAGAACTCATTCCGATGATTACTTGGACCAAATTTCCGACGGAAGAAAACAAAAAGTTTTTTGTTGGAGCGTGGGTAGAAGCACACAGGACCTACGGTTTCTACAAAGGTTAACTATTGCTGCTATTTAGGGACTCTTTTGATATATTCAGCATGCAAGCCAAAAGCGTTTTGGTACAAGATAACTGGCAGGAGGTGGCGCCCTTGTACGAAAAATTTTGCTAGAGTTATCATTTCCTCTCTGTTGACGAAGTAACCTGTGACTATATAATGTGAAACAGCAAAAAAATAAGTTTTCCAACAACACTCTCCTGTAGATTTCTTACAAGTGATTCCTTTGTATCATCTTTTTCGCCTTTCTGCCTTTCTTCCAAAATTTTCAATAAAAAGTGGGGATTTGGTTTACCCCCTCCAAAAGATCAGCTATTTACTTTTCCAAATTTGGACAGACCCAGTAGAATGCAACCACATGATGTTTTGTTTATGAATACAGTTTCAGTGCTACTCCATACGACGTGCTTAATCGATATGGTATAGGGATATTCGAGGTTGGTCGTATAGTCGGAAGAAGATATTAATTAAGGCATAGCTTTAAAGTAGAGATATACAATAGTTGCATTTGTTATATAATTTTTATTCAACCTACCACAGGTTATAATAGTGTTTTCTCTTTTCTTTTTTCCATTGGTTTTTTTTTCCTTTTCGTTAGACTAGCCTTCGTGCTTTACCATGTGGTTTTTTTTCTCTTTTGTTTTCCTCTTCTTTTTTTTCTTTTTTGTTTGTTTTTCTTTTTGTATCTCATTTTCTTGGCTTGATATTTTTTTATATCTATCACCTCTCCTTATTTTGTTCTTAGTAAATTCCTTGTTAGTTAACGGAATATGAAGGAGAGAAGAAACCATTATGGTGTGGCACTTAGGCTAGTTTAACATAGCCTCTAGTTTTTAGCTTGTCTTTAAATTAGTGTGACAGGTTGTACTTGGGCACCTTTTACGGCAGCCGGGTAATGTCAGATTTGCAAATTAGGAGTAAACAAGTGTATTATGTAGCAATATACTTAGTATCTTAATAAAATACTAGCGAAACTGCCTAAGTGAAAAAAAAATTTTTTACTGATTAAAATTTTTAAATTTTTAATTAAAGCTCATAAAAATTTATCTTTTAATTCTATTTTACCAACTTAGTTTATAATAAGTTATATTGCTTTAAATTTTAAAAAAAAGGTTTAAGTTTTTTATGCACCCGCACGGTCATGCATCCTCGTGATTAGCCAATCAAAATTTATCACATGACAACAGACGAGCATCCAACCTGCTGACCCATTAATTTGCCACCACGTTAATCAATTAAATTGTAACAGTAAAATTTATAATATAGCAATAAAAAATTCATGCAATGATAAATTTTTTTATTAAAAACTTTTTTATTTAAAAAAAAAATTACATTCTTTACACAATACAATTTTATGCTTGATACCCTTGCCCATATTTCTTATAATTCGATCATTAATTTTCACTGCACTAATTCACACTCCGAATTTCTACACCCAGCGCCAGGACCCCGGACATCTCTCATATAGGTCATAACTGGATTTTGGCCAATTTTGACCTAATTTGCTAAAAATAACAAAATCTATTTACTTAAATAACTTTTGATCTAGTGATCAGAATTGAATGAACTTTTTTTGTTAGATGCGCCTCACTGAGAGCCTCATTTTAAAAAAATTTCATTCAAATTGGACCACTGGATGCCAAGATAATTGCCAAAAACTTTTTTTTGCTTTTCAAATTTTGGGGTTTTTGCTGAAATGCGTAATGTATGACCTCTGTACTATATGTCCGGGGTCCTCCAGTGCCACTTTTAGTATTCTAGCGAAACACGAAGCTATGGAAAAGAAAATGTTAGTATGATGAAAAGACGATAAAGAAAAAAAACAAAAACTAGTACTTATCTCAATATACAAATTCACACTCCAAATCCTATTCCTGGCGCTATTTTTACTATTCTAGTGAAACACTAAGGGGAGTAACAAAAATCAAGTGATTTTTTAGGGGGGTAAAAAAAAGTAAAATTATATATAAGGAACCTGACTATATATATATTAAAAAAGAGGGGGGTAGACCTCTGATAAAAAATAATCAGGTGATTAATGACACGGCCCTAAGCTAAGAAACAGAAAACGTTAATAGAATGAAAAATGACCAAAAAAAAAAAGAAAAATGACAAGAACTAGTACTTATCTTAATGAACCAGTTCACACTCGGAATCTTAATTCCCAGTACCACTTTTACTATTCTAGTAAAACACGAAGCTACGGAAAAGAAAATATTAGTAGAACAAAAAAATGACCAAAAAAAAAAAATAAATAACAAAAAAACTGGTACTTGGTCTTAATGTACTATTCACACTCCGAATCTCTATTCCCAGTACCACTTTCATTATTCTAACAAAACACAAAGCTACAAAAAAGAAAATATTAATATGAAAAAAATCGAGTAAAGAAAAAAAAAAGACAGAAAGAACTTGTAACTATTTTTATATACATGTTCATATTCTGAATCTCCATTCTCAGCGCCATTTTCACTATTTTAGCAAAACTCGAAGCTACAGAAAGGAAAAGTTAGCAGGACGAAAAATGACCAAAGAAATAAAAAAGAAATGACAAGAACTAGTACTTATCTCAATGTACCATTTCACACTTCGAATCTCTATTCCCGATGCCACTTTCACTATTCTAGTGAAACATGAAGCTACTGAAAAGAAAATGGTAGTAGAATGAAAAAAATGACCAAGAAAAAAAAATAAAATGACAAGAATTGGTAGTACTTGTCTTAATGTACCAGTTCATACTCCAAATCACTATTCCCTGCGCTACTTTTGCTATTCAAGCAAAACATGAAGCAATAAAAAAAAATGTTAGTATGACAAAAAAATAACCAAGGAAAAAAAAGAAACGACGCTCCAAATCTCCATTCCTAGCACCACTTTCACTATCCTAACGAAACACGAAGCTACAAAAAAGAAAACATTAGTATGATAAAAAAATGAGCAAAGAAAAAAAAAGAAATGACAAGAGCCAGTACTTGTCTTAAGTACCAGTTCAATACTCAGAATCTCCATTCCCGGTGCCACTTTCGCTATTTTAGTAAAACACGAAGCTACAAAAAAAATATGTTAGCAGGACAAAAAATGACCAAAGAAAAAAGAAACAACAAGAACTGGTACTTATCTTAATGTACTATTCACGCTCTGAATTTCCATTCCTGGTGCCACTTTTACTATTCTAGCGAAATATATACGGAAGAAAAATAGTAGTAGAGCGAAAAACAACCAAGAAAAAAAAAGAAAAATAACAAGAACTTGTACTTATTTCAATGTACCAGTTCATACTCTGAATCTCCATTCATGGTGCCACTTTCGCTATTCTAGCGAAACACGAAGCTACAAAAAAAACTGTTAGTATGACAAAAAAACAACCAAAGAAAAAAAAAGAAAAAGACAAGAACTGGTACTTATCTTAATATACCAGTTCACACTCCGAATCTCCATTCACAGTGCTACTTTCGCTATTCTAGCGAAACACAAAGTTACAAAAAAAAAAATGTTAGTTTGACGAAAAAATGACCAAGGAAAAAAAAGAAAAAGACAAGAACTGGTACTTATCTTAATGTACTAGTTCACACTCCAAATCTCCATTCTCAGTACCACTTTCACTATTTTAGCGAAACCCGAAGCTACAGAAAAGAAAATGTTAGTATGACGAAAAAATGAGCAAAGAAAAAAAAGAAGTGACAAGAACTAGTACTTGTTTTAATGTACCAGTTTACATTCCGAATCTCTATTCCTGGCGCTACTTACTATCCTAGTGAAATACAAACTAGCAGAAAAATATTAGTAGACTGAAAAAAGACCATAGAAAAAAAAAGAAATGACAAGAACTCTTTTCATACCAGTTTCAGCTTTCAGGATTTCTATTGTTATCTTCATTCTAATAAAAAAAAGTTTCAACGCAGCAGACAAGCTAAAAAAAATTAATAATTAGAAATAAAACATGCATCTACATTACCCAATTGAATTTACACATCCGAGGTAATAGGTTGCCGATGGGTGCATGACTATGCGGGTGCATGGAAAATATTTGCTTTAAAAAAATTACAGCTATTTTTTATATATAAATTTAAAAATTTTTATATAATAATTTTTAGCAAAAACTTCAAACTTTAATTTTTTTTAGAGAGTTATCATTTATTGCAGTGTAATATATCACCATTCCCAATTACCAATTATAATGCAGGATCAGGTGTAATATAAAATCAAAGCAAAACATACTTTTTTAAAAAATTGATTCTAATTTAAAATTTTGACTAAGAGACTACACATTTTCTTGACAAAAAAAATTCCTTGCGAAATTTTGGATTAGAAGGGCCTTTTAACTCATGCTCACAAATCCTAACTCTAATTATAATACAGACCTATTTGATTTATTAATGTAAAATCAAAACAAACAAAATGATTGGATAATCAGAGGGTAGCGGTGAATTGCACTATTGATAAATATTAAAAATTTTTTTTATATAATTAATTTTTAAACAAACTTTATATTTGATGTTAGCTAACTTATCTTTATAACTTTAGTATAATTTTACGATATTATTAAAATGCACCATTAGTATTCAACACTATAATGATGTTCACCTGTCAAATTTTTAAAATGCAGTATAACATAAAGATTAGGTGTAACCTAAATTTTTGCTGTTTTGAAATTCTTAAAAAAAACCTTCTAACTCAAAATTTTATCTATAATACAACTTTTTTTTTAAAAAAAAATTTCTTGTAAAATTTACTATACATTATGCTTCACCCTAACCCTAACTATTAACTCTAACTTAACATTTATCAAATTTAAATTTTGTTTATTTTTTTATGTTTATTGTTTTAAATTGATCTTCATAATACACCGCATATTGGTGTTAAACACCATAGGTGCATTTTATATTATTTCTAATTTTAAATAAATTTATTTAATAAAAAATTTTTTATAAATAAAAATGTCTTCTAAGATAACTAGTAATTACTATATAAAATTAACTAAAACTAAAATTTTTAGTAACAAAAAAATTCTATAAAATTCAAAAAAACTATTAAAAGCTATTAAAATTTTTTTATAAAATTGAATTATTCTAAAATACTTTAAATATATTTAATAAAATAGTAAATTATAAATTAGCAAATAATTTAGCTTACAAGATGAACTAAATCTAGTATAAAATACTAAATTTAGTACAGATAAATCCAAGCCATTAAAAAAAGAAAGTCAATATCTCAAAATTTTACAATGGTAACTCCTGTTGTATTATTAATTGTGATGGCTGATGCTGATTTGGTTAATATTAAAGATCATATAACATTTTGTCTGGAAATTGCAAATTAGAAAATTTTAAAACTACATTTATATTGCCAAAATTGGTTATAACTCAAAAATTTGTAACAAAAAAGATTTTTTTGAACAATTTTGCTGATATACCTACTAATATCTAACCATATTGTAATTACTAACTCTAACTTAAATGAAAATAAGTTCAATGACTACCTTAGTATCATTATCAAAAACTATGTGACCAATAAAAAAATTCTTAAATTTATTTATATTAGGATTAGTAACTGAATTTAGAATATTAGTAGGTTATATAGTAAAATTGTTTAGGAAAAAATTTTTTTAGTGCACAAAATGCAGATTTTCATGCAAAATTTTGAAAAATATGCGATTTTTGACAAGTGGCTACAGTCAAACATCGTTATAGTCACTTTTGATATAGTTACAACCTTGATATAATCACACTATTTTAAGCTCTAACTATATAAAATTTGACCTTTGTATAATCAGAACTTGTTATAATCACCAGATTATTGTTCTCCAAACTGGTAATTATATCAAGGTTTGACTATATTTGTTTTGAAATTTCCTGATTTGCAATTTCTAGACTATAATATTATATGATTTTTAGAATTAGCCAAAATCAACATTAGATATTACATTAATTAAAAATGTTTTCTTGCAATTTTACCCTAATTCCAATACTGTTTCTTACTCTTACTTTAATTATAACCTTTATTACATTCTTATATTTTATTTATTTAGCTGCTTAAATCATTTTTATATATTGAAGTTTAGATATATAACTGTTAAATAAATATTATTAATAATTATATTTATGTATAAATTACAACTATGTAAGTCTACATTCGGTTTATAGATCTATGAATAATTTTTAAATATAATTTATATAAAATATCTATATAGCTTTATATCAAAATGTACTTGCTAATATACCGCACTGTTATTTAAATTAGAAATATAAAGCTGGTGCCTGATTGTATTTGCATATTAGTAACAATTATTCTAACTATTCAGGTATTGTCTAGTTATATCTGTGTATTATCCAAGTATACTTACTGAGTATTACTCATGTGAACCTCAGTTATTTAGTTAACCCATAGATAACTTGATATTAGAAAATTGTTTTTACATAAAGTTATATAGAAATTTTGCATAAATTATATTTAAAAACTTTACATAGATTTATAAACCCAATATAGACTTGCATAGCATAAATTTATACATAAATATAATTTTAAATAATTATTTATTTAACAGTTACATAATAAAATTTAAAATACAAAAATGTATTAAATAGATAAGTAAAATGTTAGAATAAAAATTTAAGTTATAATTAAAGTTAGATTAGAATTAGATTAGAAATAAGCTGTTGTTAGGGTAAAATTACAAGAGAAACATTTTTAATTAGAAACACAACAGGGTTACCTACTAGACTTATAAGTCCAGTGGACTATTTATAAGACCAGTTCCAGTTCAATTTTACTGGACTTATAAGCGAGCCCAACACTGGTTGTAATGCACCCATCTGATAAACCAATCAGATCGTAGGATCAGGTGTAATGTGAAATCAAGAAAAAATAACGATCTTTTAAAAAATCACCTGTGGCTCATAATTTTGCTTATGAAACCACTCTTTGTGCTCTAACAAAAAAAAATTTCTTGCAAAATTTTACTATAAAACCCCTTTTTTCACCTACATACTATTCTAGCCTTACCCTAACCCTAACTAAAAAAACGGGTTATTTTGGTTGTTTTGATTTCACATTACACCAAATCATATGAAGTGCGCTACAGTGCACATGCGCTAAAATATTAAATCCATAATTATATATATATACTTTATTAATATATAGCATTTAAATAAAATTTTTATAATATATAAAAGTTATATTTTTTTTTTTTTTTTTTAAAGGTGAGGCCTTGCTCGTATCTTTATTGGGTAACTTATATAAGAGGTTGTTTGAACACAACGACTTAAATTATACAGTGACAATTACATATAAATTACATGCAAGAATAAGAGCTCAGACTAATTTATCTGTGACCTAAACCTACTAGAGTGGTCAAGACTCACCTAGATTTATATAAAAGTTATATAATTATAATTAAAAAATTATTAATATATAAAATTTATGTAAAAAAATTATTTAGATATTTATAGCATATAAAAGTTACTTGATTATTATACATAAAATTTATAAATATATAACATTTATATAAGTTTTTTTTATAAAATTATTTTATATAAGTTTAAATAAATTTTAATAAATTCTACATTAAATAATATATAAAAATTAACTTATATAATTTTTATATAGTATTCTATATAATATTTATGTAAAGTTGTAGATCTATGTATATTTTATAAAAAAATGTACTTGCTAAGGCCATATAAATTGATATAATTGGTTTTCATAACCCGGCCGTGTCAGTAAAGTGGGGATTGACATTTTTTTTTTACATAGTCAGCCAATAAAAATTCTCTGTTCAAGCACTTAAAACAATTTTATTTAATAAGTAGCTGTGCGATGCAGTCGCTCTAAATCTCGAACAGATGATAAACTGTATAAACACAAAATAACATCTAGTGATTAAGCTTAATTCGATCAAAATTCGAAATTACACTTTTGGGAGTTATTTCGCATTTATAATGAAAGCCTAATTTAGAAATGTTGAATAACTCTTGTATCAGTAAATTTCGATAATTATTTTTCGGTAATAATAAAAAATACCATCCTATATAATACTTGTGTAACATCGATCCCTCTATGCTTTCAATCAGTAACTATAATCATACTTTCTGTTTAAGTTTCGTGAGTAGTACCTTCCCTTGAATTTTTGCAGAATGTTGTTTTTGAACTAACTCTTATTGTTTTTGTAGACGTTGTTGCTGGTGCTACTACTGATGGACCATGAAAGAATTAGAAAGGACAACTTAATGTTGGACTCTGCTATAACAAAGGTATGGGCACAAACAAGGAACAAAGTTGAATATTATTTGAAAATTGCTGAAAGAGGCAATTCGTATAGACAACTTGATGTTGACTCTAGTAATATTACTGTCACTCCATTCCTGGTATATGATAAATAATAGACACAAAAATACCAGGAATGTAGTAAAGTGAAGTATATGGTTTACAGACAACTTACTGTATGGAAATTATTTTGTAAGGATCTACAAGTTTTTAACTTGTATTAATTTAGTATTTTAATATTTTGACTCGAGTATTTTGATTCAGTTATAAAATTTTAACTCAAGTCACTTTGAGTCATTAGAATTACTTAAAAAAATTTTTTACTATAAAAAAAAAAAGCCATGCGGCCGGGTCACTGATCACCACCCCATGATATAAAAACAAAGTGTATAATTTTGTATGGCCTAATGCTGAATAATACTGGACTCGGGCATAACCTCTAAGGATCGGATTTGGTTTATCAGAACAATCAGATACACAAAGAAATTATGTATACAGTTTCTAAATTGCAAATTCTTGAACATCTAAATATGAGTTTTTCCATATGAGAGGATAAGCACTAAGTTATTTTATGGGAAAAATTTATAATCAAGATTCGTTATATAGAAGTTACTTTAAGAAAATGTATTTAATGCTTTGTTTATAAATAAATATTTTTTCAGATATGGATGATAATAATAAGTAAAATTTAAAATGGATTCTTATAAATTCTGGGACAAACTAAAAATTTGCTCGTTCCCGAAATCCCTTTGGTTTTGTCTTATGAATCATTTAACTCCGGAAATTACATCTGAAAACAGAGATGAAGCCGAAGAGATTTCGGGAAACAATAAATTTTTTAGTAAATTATCCATTAGCCAAAATTGTTATCCGGATAATCCTATCCTGGTCTAAGCTATACATCAATGTATACAATATTTCAAGTTTTTATCGCTGGCTAAAAATTAATATAAATGTTATATTGGATTTCAAAATGATGGCATTTATCTTTGTAAAATGAACCAATCTTGCAAAATACCAAATTACAATAAATTTTAATCACCTGAATATCGTTTGTAATTAATTAAAAGATGATTATAATTGTAACCATTTTTTCATTCATATTTTCGTGGGAAATTAGGAATCTGAATAATCAAGAAAACAGATTCTAATGTTTACTATCCAATCTCTGATTTCTATGTATGTATGGAAATCATCGTTCACACTTTTTGAAAAGATGTAAACCAAAATATTTCTGCACCGAATATAAATTAAACAACCTTAGAATCAAAAATTTATCGAAAAAACCCAAACAACAAAAAATCTCGCATTTATATTCGTCTTATTCCTTCATGCATTTCTATTTGCCAAAGAAAATATAACTATACATCAGTCTGGGTCAGTCTGTATCACTAATCCAAACTTGCTACTCATATATTATTTCGCAAATCATACTTGCGCATAAGATTTACCTAGTTAATTATTATTTTACGAAATTTACAATATTTGCTGAGTAGTAGCAATTTTAGAAACATCACAATTTCAAATACATTTCTATATTAATAATCAGCTAGATAATATTTGACTGATTCAATTAGCTACAATTAATAAGTTTAATAAGTAAGATTTGATTTAATATAGTGTGGTCATACCCTAAGATATGATATGGCTAACCACTAGTCACCTGGATAATCGGATTATAAAATTGGTTAATGGATTAATATTTAAGATATAATACATATATGAGTGATGCCAAGGAAATACAAGGTATCAATCATATAAAACCTATATAATTGAAGTCTGGTTTTCCCTTGGCATCATTCATATGATATTTATATCAGATATATTAATCATGAGATAGATAAGAATAATTTCCAAATAAAAAAAATGCAACTAGTTTCATTTACTCAATATGCTAAACAAATGTGAATATTTCTTGCTTCACTGACAATTATTCTGCTGATTGCCCATTTAGCTGACATTAGGGTTTCGCTTGACGTGATGTCACTGTCGGTGCAATAATTGTTGCCGAAGTAAGAGGAACTGCTAATTACAGTCCTTATAAGACCTGACAAATGCCCTGAATTAGATTCTATTGTATAAAAATTAAATGTATAATATTATTCATAATGTAGTCATATAAAATAATACAAATGCAAAAGGCAAAATGCTTTTGTGGAAGCTTATATCTAATTTTATAATTTAATAAATAAATTAAAAGTTCAGGTAATCGTTATAAAAAATTACACAACTGCGCATTTTTTTTATAGAGGTTATATCTGGATATAACTGTTACCATCTTACTTCGATAGGTATAAAACCAGTTATTAGATTTTATTGAAGGTTTAACCTTTCGGGTTAAATGTTAATCGGGTATGACCACTAAATAGTAGAGATTGAAACAACCTAAAATCATCTAACTGTTTGACTGTTTATCTGTGTTAACCGTTTAATCAGTTGGTGCTAATATAATTTTGACTAACATAATTCGGCCAGAAACTATGGAACAGTTTTTATGCAGTCCATTTTCGGGATACTAAACCAGTTCAATTTTATTAAATAAATGAATTAGTTCTGGGAATAATATATTTTGATTTATAATTGATTTCAAACCAAGCTAGTGTTCGGATCTGCTAGATTTTTTATCTGAATTATCCGGATAATATAGATAGCGGATAATGATTTTCAACAGATAATTTATCCGGATAATTACTTTAATTTCAGATAATTATCTATAGATAATCCGTATTAATGTATATGGTAAACAGTGAAATTGATCAAATGTTAAAACATTCATTTATTAATGGTTATTATCTGATATATGCATTTTTAATTCATCAATAAATGTATGTTCATCCATTTCAATTACTATTCCATTTTGGCAATGATATTATAACAATTCCATTCATATGGTTCATGACAGTGATTTTCGATAATAATTGAACTCTTTCTTTCCAAATTGACTTCATTTTGAATCTCGTATATATATATATTTTTTATTTTATATATATATATTATTATAAAATTATCATCAGTCACAAGTGTCCTGTACATTTTTACCAATCATTTTGTTCATGTGATTAATCGTCGCTATTTCACATTACAGGCTGTGAGAATATTTATACGTACGATGTACTAACTATAAATGTTTAATTGCTTGCTGTAAAGCATGAGTGTGTATATGAATCTAACCTTTTAAAGGTATGTGTTCGTGAATATTTGATATGTATTAGCGTACTATGATGATGCAGCTAAATTTAGTAGAACTTGGAAAATCAACATTTCCGATTTCGGTGTTCTATCTTGTTATAGGTAATGCCAAGTGTAGTGTTCGGATCTGCTAGAATTTATCTGGATTATCCGACAGATAATTTTATCCATATAATTACTTTAATTTCAGATAATTATCTATAGATAATCTGTATTAATGTATATGGTGAAACCGTGAAATGGAGGCATTGATCAAATGTTAAAACATTAATTTATTATTAATAGTTATTATATGATATATGCATTTTTAATTCATCAATAAATGTACGTCCATACTTTTCAATTACTATTCCATTTTGGAAATGATATTATAACCATTCCATTCATATGGTTCATGACAGGTGATTTTCGATGATAATTGAAAATTTTCTTTCCAAATTGACTCCATTTTGAATCTCATATATATATATTTATTTATATAATAATTTTATATATATTTTATTATTATTACAGTATTACAGTATTATAAAATTATCAGTCACAAGTGTCCTGTACATTTTTACCAATCATTTTGTTTATGCGATGAGAAAATGTTGTATACTTTTTTTTAATCGTCGCTATTTCAAATTACATGCTGTGAGAATATTTATACGTATGATGTACGAACTGTAAATGTTTAATTGCTTGCTTGGAAAGCATGAGTACGTATATGAATTTAACCTTTTAAATGTATGCGTTCGTGATTATTTGATATGTATTAGCGTACTATATGATTGATGCTACTAAATTAATAGAGTAAATGCGAAATTGGAAAATCAACATTTCCGATTTCGGTGTTCTAAATGAATATAACCTTTTAAAGGCATGTATTCGTGAATATTTGATATGTATTAACGTACTATATGTTGGTGCTGCTAAATTTAGTAAAGTGCGAACTTGGAAAAATCAACATTTTCGATTTTGGTGTTCTATCTTGTTATAGGTAATGTCAAGTGGATATATTTAATACAGAAATAAAAATCGGATCTTCAGAATACGTATATACATTGGTGTAATGGCAATCAATATTGCGAAAAGAACTGCACGTATCTGATATAATAGTTGGACGTATTCCAGCGCTAATAGCGCTGGATTTATTCAAACTTTATTAAGACCTGATCCGGATAAGATCGGCAGAATTTTTATATTAGAAATTGGGGCAAAATTCCTATGATATTAACTATATGCAGAAATCTGAGCTTCCCGAAATGAATAGTAATTTTTTAATTAAGTTACCGACACATGTCGATTAATTGAAAGTTGTAGAGCTCGTCAAGACGCATCTAACGGTGGTTAAATCATCCAAATCGGCCCAGTGGATGGCGAGATATTATTAAAAAACGATTGACCGACTATATAAAATCTCTATGTAACAAATATTGTTTACATAGAGATTTTATATAGTCGGCCAATCGTTTTTTAATAATATCTCGCCATCCACTGGGCCGATTTGGATGATCTAACCACCGTTAGATGCGTCTTGACGAGCTCTACAACTTTCAATTAATCGACATGTG